>JAHDVE020007228.1:0-187019 GCA_022606495.2 Halesus radiatus | reverse complement strand
AAAAAACATTCAAAGTCCTCGACTGACTAAAACCAACGCTTGATCAGCACTTATATTTTAGAAATAACACTCGTCCATCAATATCTAGAGGTCGCGAGTTCGTTCCCTGGTACGGATATGTATTTTTTTTCAGCCTTAATTCAATGAAGTTTATTGAAAATACGTATATTTGCAATATCTTTTCTTATTACTATGGCCGTTTTTTATCGCCATTTTTATGTAACGTACTTACTGTGTTTCGTAGAACTCCGTTTTATTTTTTGTGACAGCTTTTTTCGACGTTCAAACCGTTTGAAAATAGTTTTGACCGCTGAAACAGCTATCACAATAATAAAAACTAAAATACCTGCAGATTTTAATAATAACATTATTAAATTTATTTTCTTAAAATTAAAAATTATATTAAATGGAGTTTTACCAAACACAATAAGTACGTAACATAAAAAAGGCGAAAAAAAACGGCCACATTAAAAAGAAAAATTAACATGGATGTACACTCGAGGTGATTATTCACAAAAAACGGCAAATCATCAAATTAGAATTTACCTATTATTTTTTGTCAAGTCACAAATTTTGTTTTTATTTTGCGACAGAAAGTTATGTCATTAATCGAGCGAACGCAGCGCCACGGTGGTTATTTGAATCATTCATTCGTGTTCACTTCGGCGAATAAGCGAGACGTTCGTAAATTTCCGTCTTTAATCGAGCGAACGCAGCGCCACGGAGGTTATTTGAACTATTCTCCATTTGCGTTCAGAGATTCATAGTTTGTTTTCCCAATAAAATTTATGTAAACATTTACATTTTTAATTTAATTTAAATTTATACAATAGTATAATAAAATAATTTTAAAAAAAAAAAAACATTAGAACGGAAAGGAATCGAACCCAGATAGTCTAAATAGAAAGCAACTCCTCTGACCATTACACTACCAGATCTCATGTGTAAGGTGACAAATTAACCATTCATAACTAAAATTAACAATCATTTTTGGATTCGAAAATATATACCGAATATACGGACATCTTGCAAATTATCGTGAAAGGCTTTGAAGGTGGATTTAGGTCAAAATTCCTACTACAAACGACTGTAGCCACTAGGGGGCGTTAGTGTGGTTTCGTGTCAACTTCCAAGGATTTCCATATACCGTTAAGTCAAAATATGTCGCACTTTAAATAATATATTTTTAATCATTGAATATAATATTAACAACTCTTGGAATGAAACATGAAACCGAAAAGAAAAAAATAACGGTAGCAACTGGGACTCAAACCCAGGACCTCATGGTCATTCCGAGGCCCTGCGCTATAATCCACTGAGCTACGGTTACCCCAATCCGTCCCTCATTTTTCCACTATCTTTTTGATCGGTATCATACTTCGATTTCTTACATTATGAGACTGAACGGAGTATTGAAGGGAAGGATATGAGAGAGGGGAAGGTTAGAAAATACCTAGCTTTTCAAATCTGGTCACCAAACACGGCTAAAGTCATTTCAAGCAACGTTTCGATTCCGAATGGGGTCTTTCACCAAGGCGATAATGATATCTACCACTATGTGCGTCTAATAAGACTTGAATATGAATATATACAAGCCAAAAACATTGCCACAAGCTATGTGTCTTATGTCACCACGAATATAGGTGATACGCATAAAATTCGCTTGGCAGGGGCAGTGTACAAATGTTTGTTGTAACCGCAAAAAGTGGATTTTTTTTTATTTATTTTGTAACAAAGAAATAAATTTAATCAAGGGAATCTTTCACAAATAATCTTAAATCTAAAGTTGTATTTTTTAAATTTGTAATTATTATTATATTTAATAGTTTACGCTTATATTTTTTACAACGTAATTAACAATTGTATTTTAATTCTCAACCAAAGAAATTCTAAGAAAGGGTTCAAGTTATACAAGGCATATTTTTCAGTTTTCATAAGTAAACCGATTCGTAGTATAGATTAATTAAAATAGTGATCTCACTGATAGCTTCGCCTTAAGGTCCATTCTAACTTTAACGCATCTCCTAAACGTGTCTCAATATTATATAGACATACCTATAGCAATGTAGTTGCATCAGTGCGTTATCTGAACAGGAAAAAATCTATCAGTTAGTATATATTATAAAGAATTATTTCATTCCCTAGCAACATTATCGAATATATATTCGTAGCACTACCGGTGAGCTTTGCGCCCCTAACCGGCAGCTTATCACAATCCTTGAACTGGCTCCAATTACACGGCATTTTTAAAGTCACCGATTAAAAACTTTGAAAGCACAAATGTAAAAAAAAGTTTGCTTTTATATTAGTATAATATTCTAACAGCCAGTAATTATTGTGTAACATATAAATTTGGCATATAATTTTTACACACAAAAAAAAACGTTTTACGGGAACTTTGCAATTAACAATTGGTGATATAACGGAGAGGTCAATGATCATATTTCCATTTTATTTTTTTGGAAGCCACAAAGTAGTTCCAAATTGGTTTCCTCTAAATGAATTGCGACATCGAACTCATTTGTGCAAAGTGATTTCCATGAACAAGTCACTTGGGGAAAAGTGCTGTTTGCCCCAAGATAGTTAATGTAGTTCTGAACAAAATGACGTATGTAACTCATTTTCGGTATTTTTGGACATAGGACCATTGTCCTCTCGGATACAGATATTAGAAAAAAGTTCTGGGTGGATTTTAGACTACGTGATCATCAATAACGATTGGCTGATATCATTTTAGGGGAATTTACAGCTAAATCTTTTTTATGATTTATGCCATTCCGGAAATAACCCTGACTTTTAAGATGGAGTGGAAATATTAATAAATTTATGAATGTAGCTGACACATAAATCAACAGAACTTCATATTTAAATCAATTTAGCAGGAAATCCGTTTATGGGTTTTATTTTCAATTAGGCGCTTCAAATATAACTAAGATTCTAAGGAAAAAAACTGACATAAACAAACTTTAAAATAATATTTATTTATCTCTCAAGAAAATTGTGATATCATAAGCCCGGCTTTACAACATCTAATGCCAGTCCTCAAGCATGATCGTCAAATTCCCTCGACGTTGTAATGCTTCACATCCCTCCTCCTCGAGATGCCACAGCCCTTGAATGGGTGCTAAGCATGCATCTACAGCGTCGCCCGACCCACCGTAATCAATAATCCGAGCGTTCAGTACGGCACCGACCACAAGTGCTGAAATAATAACTTATATAATATCCCGCAAACGTTAAGCGTTTAGCGTATCTATTTCAAAAGGAAACAGAAAACATAATATTAGTTCTTGTGAGTCCAGACTGCCCGACAGTCAGTGGTCTATGGCACCCCCGATGAGGTCGTCTGCAAATTATTATAAAAATGTTTACAAAACAACAATCTAAAATACAAAATGGGATATTAATTATTATATTTTGGAAGCTATTTGTTCTTTATATGTGTTTTCTTAGTCCTTCTCACTGGGGAGTTCTCTACTGAGGCTTTGTTTTGAGATATCTCCAAAAATAACTAAGTTATGAGCTTTTAAAGCTAACTTCGGTAAAACGACCGCTGAAAATGTCCGTGATGTCACGAAACAAAATTCCCAATTCGAATGGCATTACTGCACACTGGTGCGCCAGTCATTTTATGTACCGTGACGTCACACGCTTATTGGCCGGCGAGATTCTCCAAAATCAACAACATTTTAACGGCTTACATCTCCAGTACAATTCACTATTTTCAAAAAATTCAGCATGCCACTCAATAGGATACATTTACAAATAACATGAATTTTGTTGTTGGAAACAAACTTATTAAAGAACGTTTTTTAAAAATTTTACAAAATTTGTCCATGTTTTTTACAGCTTCGGAGAATCAATTTTTTTTTTACGATTTAAGGACACATTCAATTTTGATACGTGTTTTTTTATTTTAAATTCATATCACACTTTTTTAGATACATATCATATATATTAGTATTATTACCATTACTCTTTTAGATAAACAGTTATTTAAAAAAAATATGCCTGAAAAAATTAGGACTCCAGCATAAGTTGAGTTTTGGAAAAATTCTCCTAAATATGGGTATGTTACAAGATTCAAGATAGTCTGAGGAGAAGATGAAAATTTGGAAGTAGCAGTCTATTCGGATTAGGTTAGAAAACATGGCTAAAACTATAAATTAAAGTCGATTCATTTGTGTAGGCCGGGCTTTCGCACCGCCCAACGCGGAAAGAAACTAATTTTATTTTATTATTAACACCAAACTCTTCTTAGAGAAGGCAAAACCAGAAAAATCACAAGTAGGGGATTTCCCCAACATACACAAAGAAAAATATTTAAATATTGCAATTCAAATTTTCACGGAGACAAAATTTTAATATTATTAGTTTTCCTCACAATTTAACATATGGCTTCTCTCAAATAAGAAATGTGCGTTTTAATGTCAATAATTAATATTTTAGAAACACATGCAAGACAAATTAAAACGATGTCATATTTTCTGTTCACTATCTGTAGGATGTCTTTAGGTGAAATGCTTTCATATTATGCAGAACATCCTACTGATTTACAATCTGCAGGAATCACGGAGAAGTCTGGCACACATCCAGGCCTCTTGGGGAATGCAGATAGGCATTCAATATTATGATTTAAATTTAGTACCTAACCTACTGACGCTGGAGAAAAAAATACCGTAAGCAACCCACTAACTGATGAACACAAACGCGTGTGGACAGTTAATTGATGAGATTTTCAAAGGTTCGGTTGCTGCTAAGTACCAAAATCTGAATTTATTATAAAGTGCAACTGTTTATAAGGATGGGATATTTCAATCTCTGCAACATTACATTGGCGATTAAATCGACGATCAAAATTTTTAATTCTTGGCATTAGAATAGTTAACGTAAAACGCCAAGTCTCGGCCCATTTGATTTTTTGATCAAATTGTGAACTATTGTAAAGAATAATGGTTATTCTGAAACGGGCCGAAAATTTGTTTTAAACGGAGACAGATGAAACGTGAATAATCAAAATGTGAGGTAGGTGGAAATACTTCGCCCTGATTCTTAAGCCCTCACTAAAAAAATATTTCATACATTTTGTTGAGTAGATTGTGAGAAAAGTAATAAAAATTATAAAAAAATATTTTCAACAATCTACAATTTTTTTTTTAAATGTTCTACGTCGGGCATAAATGTAAAAAAAATCAAGGGGGAAAAGTGTCATCATGGTTTACAAATACGTCTTTTTTAATGTTAATTGTACATTTATACAACAACCTGCTGAAATCGGTATTCAAAACCAGTTCACCGACAATTTGGACGGATTTCATAAAAATTGAATTTTGTTTACAAATATTATTTGATAAGTTTCCTATGATGGTCGTCTATGGGACTAAATCATGTACCAATGGCTGATATGTAAATGACAATGCAGTGGGCGCCGAGTGAGTAGAATTTCTCAAAAGGATTCTATACGCTATTTGGTAGTATGTAACGGATCAGCTACGCTGGGCAGTGTGGGGTTAAATGTAAGACATGTAAATAGGCGTTACGGCAAAACTAATAATATTTTAATATTTTTGCCGATTTGAGCATTTGACTTAAGAGGAACGGCCTGTTTGATACAAAATTTAATTTTGGATTTGAGGCCAAAATACTCGCCTTAACCTAATGATCTTTTTTTTTTCATCAAAAAGTACAGTAAATATCTAGTACGGATTAGAAGCAATTTATTTATTTTTGTTTTACGTTATGAAATATAGGCCATTAAAGGAATGGATTTTTCGCGATTTTACAGGCACCTTTAAAAAATATTTGGGGGCTAACGGTGATGTAAAAAAAAAGTTTTACCCCGCATACTTTGAAAATATAATGAAATTAAAAATATATATATTTAAATAAGCATGATGGTGGATTTTAAATTAAATTAAAAACGACCAATTTACGTTGGAGCACAAATTTGCCGTACATAATTTAAAATATCGACCGGAAAAAACCTTTTTTTTATATTTTGTTTTTATAATTTTACCTATGAAATCATATTTCCATAGCAAATATGATAATTTAAAAAAAATACGATAAACCCGCAAATTTTAAAATTGATTTTTTTTAATGGCATATACTTCATAATTTAAAACAAAAATAAATAAAATACTTCATTTCTTATGCATATATTTACTAAACCTTTAATTTAAAAAAAATGTTTTTCGGTTTGTATGGGTATTTTGGACTCAAATCCAAAATTAAGTTATGCATGTAACAGGCAGCGTAGCCGTTCCTCTTAAGAATGAAGATGCATTTACAAAGTAACTGGTACTTGCCGTGATGTTGCGTCGAAGGAAGTGAGATAAGATACATTATGACGACATAAAACGCATGATGCTTATTGCTTTCATTAATTAACACTTTTTATAGCTGTTTTGTCTTTTTTTCAGACCAGTCATGTAGGTAGTCATCTTCTACAGTTGAACTACTCGATTGTCAAGTTTGTAAAAATAATTAGTGTTATCAGTGCATCTACGTAACAGTTTTATTTATATTGGAGGCCGCTACAGTCGTAATTTTTTTTCCGTAATGACTTATGTAAGTAGCTTATGGCAACAATAAATTCGTACGAAACGTTGTAAGTGGCTGAAAGTGGTCAATGAAATAACCTTAAAAGTAGCACTAAAAACCACATAGAAGACGCACCCAACGCAACTAATAAGAAAAAAACACAAAAAATCAAATAGTTTAAAAACATAATTTTATAAAAATAATAGTTCGAGTCCTGTCGGCGACATTTATCTTTGCTCGGAAAGGTTTTTTTCAATTTGGATGAGTGTTTCAGGCTAATAATTATTGTTTATAAAAATAATTAAAAACATAATGATTAGATTATAGCATTTTGTATTTTAAACAGTTATTTTGTAAACATTTTTATTCTTATACCATATTTTGTGTTTTCACATGAATATTTATATAGTCAAAAATAAATTAATGAAGGATTTTTTTTTATAAAAACCAGTGTTTTTATTATTTAAACTATAATCTGAGATCGACTAGAATAATTTAACTAAAATTTTCACCGTTAAATAACTGGAAAATTCTGAAGAAGCTATAGGTAATTTAAAAAAAAAATCATTAAAATGGATAATATATAACAATATTTTGTGCGCATTAATTAATTTAAAAAAGTAGTTTCATTACTTAAAAACGAGTTAAGGGTACGTAATTTTCTCCAGAAAACAATTAAAAAAATAACACTATATAAAACACAAATAAGTACCACGAAAATCAAAGTAAACGAAAATTAAAAAATGATCTGACGCCAAAAATCGAAGAGATAAAACAGATTTTTCAGGTACTAAAAAGCTTTCCAAAAACGAGCATCATTATTTTTTTAATAGCGGTCCAATTCTTTCTAACGTCACGTATTTGAAGTCGGTTGTTGTCATTCAGATCAAACTAAAGAACTGCTGTTGGTCCTCCATTCTTCATTCTGGCGTTAACCAAAAGAAAGCCCCTAGAGAATTTCTTCTCTAAATCCATTTTCTAATCCAACCATTTCTTCGGGCCCTGACGTATTTTTAAACAAAATTTAATAAATTATGACAGCAGCAACTCGTTATTGACAGGAGGCTATTTTAGCGCGAATAAACTTACTAGTGTACCTTTCACTATGAGCACTTACATAAGTTAAACGTCTCTAAACAACTTATGTGAACAATAATTACCACACGTTGGATGAATATGTACTTTTGAGTAACTATCAAAAACTTACGCAAATCATAAATTTAACTTACAAACCTAGCCTTAGGCAGTGGTTCATAACAGGTGTTCCACGTTACAAGTTTTCCACAATACTATAAAATCGCTGGAAATGTTGTTGTCAGTTTGTCCACAAAAAAAAATAAAAACCTTGTTTGAAGGAAATGTCAGGAACTGTATAACATTTAAAAAAAATATTGTTGAAATCTCACCAAACCTGAATGCTTAATTATCCCATTAAAATTGATTTAAAGAATTTCCAATAAAATTTATTTTGTTCGCTTTCTTATAATCCATAATTATTATTTTAAATGAACGGTATCTTATAGATCCCGAGAATTAGAGTTATAGAGTTGTACTGCGGCGTATGCATTCAATTCCAACAGTGATGACCTTGCCTTGAACGTCACTGAAAAACAGACTTTGTCTTGCTTAAGCCTGCTTATTAATTTTATCAAGAAATAAACAACAAGTGAGCACGATCGAAAATTTGATTTATTTAAACAATTTCATTTCCTCGAAAAGTTTTCCAGAACATTTATCATTTTCACTAGACTTTTTTTTTGCAAAGGGTATATTTTTTAACGGTTTTTTTTATTTATATTTTTTATAAATTCTCACTGATGTTAAAGTGTTGGCTTTTGGAAAGTAACCTTGTGTATTGATGGTAACAAATATGACGGTTTCCTTGGTTGTATAGCTCCTAGATATCTGGTGTATTTACTGTTACGGTGTTACTGTTATATTTAAGTCTATCCTCATTGTAACCAACCTGTACTGCTGTTTTATGTATATATTTTTTAAAAAATTATTTCTTAATCTATTTAATACTTACAGATGCTTTGATATTTCTGATATTTACGTAATAGTTATATTTTTGTAATATTAATGCTTTTATAATGTTGATATTTTTAAAAGTATTGATGTTTTTATAATATTGATATTTTTATAATATTGATACTTTTATAATATTGGTACTTTTATAATTTTGATATTTTTTATGATATTGACATTTTTATAATATTATTTAAATCGGTGTTATAAAATTGGACTCTAGTATCTCAATAACAAAACTGTAATGCTTTTACCATTATTTTTTCTCTTTAATTTTTTTTTCAACTTATGTACATCACAAGATGCATGCGCCTAAATATAATAATTTTGCCCTACATTTGTATGATGATTGTAATTTATTGTTGTATTATATTATATTGTTGAAATAAACTCCTGCTGACAAGCTACTTGCAGTGGCTTAGCGGGTATAAGTTCCCACTGTATATAATTAATATTATACAATAAAAAATAAAAAAATTTAATTTGTTAAAAATCACTGGTCCATATATTCAAGCGTTCGACCTCCATATTTATTTGAAATTCATTTAATTTTTAGACCTTGTCTTACAGTGTATTGTTCTAGTCTGGCTGTGTCTGTGCACCGGTGGCTTTTTATATTGGCACCAGTGTCTTCAAATAACTGAAGTCAAATAACAAAGTCATATCAGTCAGTCTGAAATAGTCTGAAATAATGAAGTCAAATAACAAGAAACGCACTGTATAAAAGAAATGCACGTGTGTGGGTACTGTTTCAGGTTCAACTCCGGTAATGATACCTAAAGAAACTTGAAAAGATTTTGTAAAAACGTTTATCGTGCCATGAAAAGATTATAAACAACTGCTCTAAAGAAAACAGAAATTCCATAGCATCTAAAAATCCGTGATAAAACACATCATAAAAGCTCCTGTAGTTTTTCTTGCCTATCCGGAAAATAAATAAAAGTTTATCGTTATAACCCTGCAGTAACTCTGAAAAATGGACGTCCAATGTTCGATAAAGATATTTTGATGCCCGTCATCCGTTATTAATTTCTCAGCGGGCAGTTGGTAATCTTTCTCTGGCATTAAATAACTGGAATGGATCCTTCAAAATAAGTATGACCGTCACACACTTTGCGAGTCTTTCCTGGGTGATTTAAATAGAAACTAAATTATTAATATGCATACTTCAAGCCCTGACTGACAGAAATAGTCTCTAATATTATACCGGAAACATTAATATGTTTTTCTTTCAATGATTTGTTAGTTTTTTTTCTTCTTTTTCTCGTGCGAATACCGCGCAAGAATTTCAGCTACTACCGACTGTTCGGAGGGAGTGGAACTATGGCATCCCCAATTAGGGTATGTTGCGAGAGTTAGGTGAGTGGAGAGGGAAGTATATAGGAAAAAGAAAGGTTGGGATGATGAAAATTATTGAAAATTAACAAAACAGATGTCGGCAAACCATAGTAGATACACCATAAATAACATTATTTCCAAAACTGTCTCAGCATGCAGACTCAAGTTTAAGATTATTACGGAATTATTATACAAGACGTTAAAAGTTTGAATGGGAAAACGTTATTTGAGCCCAAATTAAGATGTATCCAAATTTTAGACGTTAACATATTTCCATTGTATTACTTAAAAGTTTGTTTACATATTATGACAAGTTTAATTTTGATCAGGCATACGGTAACTTCAAAAGTTTTTGAAGGGTCCTCCCATAATACCAACACTTTTCATAAAATAATTACTTACATTCTTACATATCATATTAGTAAAAAAATGTTATTTAAAATATTTTTTTCTTCCGCAATTCATGGAAGATTTGACTAAAGTTAAAAAAAAATGGTTGTGCAAATTTTTTATTTACCTAAAAAAGACTCACATCTGAATGCGGCGCAATGAATTTTCAGTGTTAATGTTCCATAATAAAAAAAAATCAAAAAAATTATACTAAGAATTCCGCCCTCATTAAGAGCGAGATAAAAAAAAATCTCTTAGTAATTTTGAACTGACACAACATTTCCGGTCGTAGATTTCAGGATGACATAGATTCCCGGTTGTATAGCTTATTATTTGAGTGTCGCAATATTTAAATCGGTTATTTCGGTTCAAGCATCCCGATTTCGCGTCGGCCTCATTCCTTCATATCCGAACACACCTTCGGTTTCCGATATTTTCTCCGTACATTATTTATCCTGACAAATCTGACTGTCGGACCCCAAAATCGACCTCTACACTAAATGTTTGAAATAAAGCCAACGTAAATAAATATCGTAAAAGCGAGTCTGCTCGAGAAACTCAGAATGGAAAAGCACGTCTCATTAAGTGACACGTGACCTTTCATTTATAAACACTCATTATACATGTTCTTAATGTTTCCTGAAGCCGCCTCAGTTCAGACAACAGAGTTCCATTGAGCTTGGTCCTCGCAGCAAAACGCGTGACTCTATTGACAGGAATAAACACTTTATTTACATTCTTAGGATATGAAAAACAGCAAATTTAAAAAAAAAAAAACAAACGGAATAAAAATTCCCCACCTTGTCAAGTCGAAACATAAATGAGCGTTCTGAACTTTAATTGACGATTCTCGGAATGTCTTGTGGCAATTAGACGATTAATTTTATTACTTAGAACACCTTGTACAGTGAATTTAATCTAATTTAATTTAATTAATTATAACGATGGTTAATTGGAAATATAATGCTAAACGGGTCGGCTGTTATTGCCAAGATTGTTTTCTAAGGCATATATAATTGATTCCGAAATAACTCTGGCTTAGCTGAAGAGTATTTCATGACCTTTCAGTTGTTTTCTTTCGGACATGAGTTTAAAAAAAAAAAAACCAAACTAGCTAATAATTGTGAAATGGTGAAATACGTATATCCGGACAAAAACTGATTTAAAATGATCTTTATTGGTCAGAAAACACAGAAGGTTACAATAATTTAAATACTTTTACTTTTACACTAGGTTTCAACAATGCTTCCTTAAAAAACTTTATTTAACGAAAATATTTAGACATTACATATGTCATACTAAAAATTCAGCGTCAAGCAGCAAATTTCCCCTTTAACTTTAAGCTGTAAAACGTAATTACATTTACATACGTTTTCTTGCTTCTTCCTGTTCTATCTATTACTAGTCAGTTTAACATCATAATCACGTACTTTCTTTCCTTTTGGGTTTCTTTGAGAGTGTTTTTTTGGCGTTCCGCGGAATTCAAGGGGATTCATTAAATGTTTAGATGTACGTTTGCGAAATTTCATTCTTCTGACGTCAGAAGTGAAATGTGACTTTAACGGATTTTTTTTTAATTCTACTGTGTAAAGATCAAATAAATAAGTGAAGCAATCGGATTAAAAATGGAATACCGAGCGGAAAAACAAAAAAAAATAGCTGAACACTTGTTAAATAATTTTTTTTTTTTTAATCTTCTTTCTTCTACATTTCATAATCATTTATTGGGTTAGGTTCGATAGCACGAAGTCTTGGTACTTTAAGACGGTAATCATTTATCTCTTCAGAAATGGCGAAGCGCTTAATTGAATAATTAATAGCTCTATTAATGGTCAAGACAATAATCCAGAACAATGGACACAGAACAAAATCTTCTCAATCATTATGAACGTTTTTGCGAGTCATAAGCGCGACCGAGCTCAAATTTATGTCCATTCATAGGAAATTCTCTGCACACACATTTAATGTTAGGTAAAGGAAGATTAGATACAATGAGGATTTTGGAGCGGAGTCCGGAACTCGAGAGTAGCCGGCACAGGCAATTTAGACTGCTCTACATATACGAGATATTGTTTTTTTTTTTAATATTAAATCACATTACAGTCTTAGAAAACGAAAAATGAGGGTGCTGCGATCGTTTTAAAGATTTTAAATGACAATACCAAGATGACTCATAGGAAGATTATTGTAAAATTGAAAATGCATAATGGTCAAAGCGTATTTTTTTTCAATTTCACCTAACTGTATTCAGAAATTAGTGGTACTATCCGACAAATACAATTTCAAGACAATTTTATGTTAAAACTTTTTTATTATTATTTAACGCCTTACGAGGAAGACAATTACAAAGAAAGGGCGATTTTTTTTGTATTTCTGAAATGTATGCATCGAAATAATAATGTATTATGCATTAAATAAATAAATTCAAAATAAAAACAAAGTCAAATTCACAGATAAATAATACAAATTTAAAAATACGTAAAATAAATGTTATGAAGAACTCTCAAAATCGGATGTGAAAAAAAATATTACGTGACGAAGAAAATTTCAGAGACATTATAGTTAGCAGCTTCGTATTATCATAGTAATGGAAAAAAATGCTCCACTTTATTAAATGTCTATCTTTTTTGCCCAGCTATAAATATGTATGTAACTATTAATGTAATAATGCTTAATTGTATTAAACAATGTGATATTTTCGAAACCTGGAGATCGATGACGTTAAAAATGTGTGGTAAGTATAAAGTTTATATTTCTCCCTATATTCATTGTACGAAATATGTGTAATTTTAATGGTATAATTTATAATAATTGAATTTAAAAACGATCTAAAACCGCAAAATTTTAAACTGTAAAATTTGACCATGACGTGGGAAACGCTACTAGCTACTAAGACAGCCATACCGATGGTGAATGTTACCGGGACCCGGGACTGCCCTGTAAACATTGGCCGATGTGACGTCACAAACGCCCTTCAGTCGAACATATCGTATTCAAATTCAAAAATGGCATATTTTTAATAGTTATAGAAAAAACATTAAAAATATTCTGTCCGTAATTCCTAGACCTAGATTAATACAAATTATAATGATTTATATATGTTAAGTGAGAATATTTAAAGTCCATTTTAAAAAAAAAAAGTTTATTTATCATCATTGGCATCTTATAAAATACCCATTTGAAACATTACCTGTGGCATAGAGCGGAGCTTTGGAAGAATCTTTACGTCGGAGCGAAGCAATTAAAAAATTGATCTGCTCTAAATCCCCGATCTTGGCTTGGTCTTTTAAATGACGTAGGTACATACCAATTCAGTTTCGCATAATATTTAATCAACTTTTTAAATTAAACTTTTAGTTTAGAACCAAGTTATTAAGTGGCTAAAAACTAAATATATTTTCATTAAGTTTGAGTACTTTCTTCGATTTTTTTTTTGTAATTTCTTGTTTAGTTAGATAAGAATCGTAATATTTATTTTAAAAAAAAAACGGTAAGAAGGGAACATTTTTAGTAACGACGGTGAAAGGGCAAATGGGTATAATGTGAATTTGGAAAATGTCACATTCATTTTTATACAATACATTGCTGGAGACGTGTTAAACTCTTTCCTTTGAAAAAACACATTCATCGTGTTGTTATTTTTTTTTTAGCTTCGAAGGTATCCCGATATGACGGAGACAAGGAGAATGCATTCCGCTCCAGTTCCTAAGGTCCCTCAGCCATGACAACAAAATAGCCGTCTTCCGATCCCCGTCTTTCCCGCAATCCATCCTTTCAGAAATAGAATTGAGGGAGATGGCATTTTCTATCTCTGAGTATGTGTCCAAGGTACAAAAGCAGTTTACTTCCAAGCTGCATATGAATCCACACATCCTTTTTATCGCAGAACTAAATTAAACGCGGGAGGTGTCCCCGTTGGGGATTAAAACAAGTGCGCATCCCTTGACGCACGTGCTGTAAAGTTAAATGTTCATTGTTTATTAAGGTTAAAAATTAAATTATTGAGAAAATTCGCGATCACAGATAGGGTTAAGTTTAATATTTTAGAAAAAAAAAACACTTTTTAACACGTAATACTATAAATATTGAAATGAATTGTTTATTGGCGAGCGTACATAAGGTATATGAAATGGAATTAATTGTTATTGAAAAACATTTCGTATCAATATTTAAAAGCATTACGAATACAGTGCTCTAATTCTTCATAATTTGGGAACAGCCGCCCAAGAAAACATTCAATAAATAACCAGCACCACTGCTATATGTCACCCCAAGTGGTTCGCTACGGCAGGTAATTTAGCAAGGGTGCCCGGGTTCATGAGGTGAAGTTTTTCCAGGTCCTGGTGGCGGATGTATCTGCCCACAGGCTGCGTCGTGGGCCAGATCAGGAGAAGCCGATTGAGGAAGACCCCTTGACGTATTCTTTCGACCTATCACCTTGAGGAATGGGCTAATACGTCCGTCACTCCTGGACACACTTACCCCCAGATTCCTAGCCACATCTATTACCTTTTTCCTTCCCAGAACTTCCTCTTCTTCCTTTCCTTAAAAACACCCTCCACACAGCACAGAGGGTAATTACTTTCCTCAGGGCCCGCAGTATGGAGTTAATGAATTTTTATATTCTGTAATCGCAAATTTTCTTAATAATTTTACGTTCAGCGTTAAAAAAAAATCTAATATAGTTTTACAGAAAATACCTCACTTAATTAAACTTTGAGGTAGTTAAATTATTTGTACATCCGAACCAAGGATCCATATGGTATTTAATCGTAATTAATTGAGTATTTAAAATAACTCATTAAAAAAAAATGTGACTTGACTAAACATACAATTTGGACTGAAAGAGAATAAATTTGATTTTGCATTTTCATGTGGTTTGCCCATTTGCCTGTTCACGGGCGGAAATCATTTAAAATAGGTTCACACAGAAAGGCTTTCAGCGGGATGAATAATACTTTTCAAGTGTGCTGTAGTTAGTCAAATATAGAGAGAAAAACATTATTATTATCGCAAACCATACGCATATAATATACAGGGTGTCCGGGGGTAAAGCGCAGTAACTTCAGAGGGGATGCTACGTGACAGAATAAATGAAAAAAGACGAATAACTTCTTTTCGAATATCCATTGTTTTTGTCACATACAAAAAATATTTTTATATACAAGTTTTTTTTCCATATCAACAAGTAAAGATTTTTACCTGAAAACTGTGTTAAAACTTTGGAATATAGAAAAAGTGCATTTGCCTTTTTCGCTTGTACATGATAGTATAATTTAAAATGATAAATAAAATAGATATCCTGGACATGTTGTACAATTTGTACAATTCTTTAACAAAGACCATTACTTGCATTTCCACAAAATGCCTTTAATTAAAGCAATGGTATAATCACTGACAGAATAAACCGATAGAAGTTTTGATCAATGTACGGGTATATCGCATACTTATCTGGAAGAAAGTTAGTTGCCAGCTTTTGTAAGACCTTTCAACTGCTTTGGCCTCAGACGGGAAAATGAAATGAATTTTCTTATAATCAATTTCCCCAGAAGTAAGGAAAAAGTTGGCGAATTTTGGGCATACGGACACACCCACAGCGCACTTCTATCAGCTTATCTATTTAGCGGGTACCATCGATAATAGAAACAATGGGAGATGTGACATGGAAGCGTGCCGACTGTTGCCGATCTATGACCAAACTGCACAGAGCTCATGAAAATTATGCGTTTGGTGTATAAGTGACAAAAAGACTGGACGCCGCTGTGCATATATGCGGTTTGTAGTAGTATGGGTTAATGTCATAAGATGTCGACGACACTTTCGTGCGTACGGTTTCATACTAACAACGGTTCATGGTCCATCTCCCTTATTTTTACTATCTACGATCTGTTCAGTGGATACGGGTACAGTAATAAAATCACCTATTGGCTCCTCTTTGACAGGACTGCCGAGGGCTCCGCGGGGCTGGGGTTGCGCCCCGCCGCAGCACGGCAGGCAACACCGAAACAGCCCGCCCCCAACCACCTTGAAGCCGTTCTTCTTGCCACTCTAGAAACCTCCCCTCCTCGGTTAGCAGGACATCGGGAATCTCGCTTCAGGGATGTGTGGTCGCGGTACTCAATCCAGGGGATATCTCACCCCTAAACCCCTTGTTTCCAAATCTCGCGATGGTAGGACGTTTGGTGACCGATATCAAATCACACTCCTGATATCTGCAAGGGATGATTTTCTCTGTTTGTCCTTTTTTATAGCACAAAGATGCTATTACTCCTTTTTGGTAAAATTCACTTGTTAATTTAAACAATCTCCCTTGTAAATCAGTTTTCAGATTACCCAAACTCTCTTATCAGGCACAAGCTATTTTCATCAATTAGCAAACTCTATGCCAGCTGGGATTGTTCTTGAGTCTTGGTATGTAATACCTCTTTCATAAGTAGAAAGTAATTATGATTGATGATTTAGGTAAAATTGAGTAGCTTTATCTTTTTAGTGATGAATTTTATTTCAAATTAAAACATTAATATATTTTCTCTTTTTATTTTCATACCCACATTTCGTTAGGGAATA
The DNA here is from genome assembly GCA_022606495.2 of Halesus radiatus. Classification (NCBI taxonomy): domain Eukaryota; kingdom Metazoa; phylum Arthropoda; class Insecta; order Trichoptera; family Limnephilidae; genus Halesus; species Halesus radiatus. The sequence goes on along the minus strand of JAHDVE020007228.1, from coordinate 170,153 downwards.
TTCAGCAATGTATTATTCTGTCGATGTTAGCTCTCACTGCATTTAGTTTACAACATCAAGGCATGTCGTACACATGAGAAGCCATTCAAATAATCAGAAATTCTAATTAATATACTGAGAATTTTAATTATTGAGACTTGTGTTTCTCGAGTTTGTTAGATTTTAAAGAACTTTCAGCCCTTTTAATTCGATTTTAAATATATTATTTATTTCATAAATTACGCAGAAGATTTCGCGCCAAGCAGACTCTTATCGCTTAGCAACGTCCCGCGTTAACAAGGACGCCTTAATAAATTGGCCAATTTACCAAAAAGGTATCATATGACGGTGAAGAAATATAATATCTTTTTAGGGAGATGATATTACTATTTTCCAGAGAAGTCCTTTCACAGAGATTACCATACATTTATATTTCTCGGTGATCTCGATTCTTGCACGGCCTATTGTATCCAACGTGTGAAATATACAATATTTGTTTGAAGCTTCGATGCAGAAGTAATAAACAGAGAGGGTGAACGGTACGAAGCAGGTTTCACGGAAGAATAGGCAGGAACGGGGGAGGGAGGGATTTACTAAAAAGGAAAACAAAAGGGGATTGGGGGAGGTAAAGGGCGGGAGAACTCACTTTAGCCTTGATTCACGCAACAGTGTCGGGAGATATATAAAACAACATTTTAAAATATAATAGGTTGATAACACTGGCTATTCCTCTCGTATTTTCATGATACTGTGTGAGTCATATTGATTGAAACTTTAATTAGTTAACACAATTTTTAGTTTATCACATGACAGTTTTCCCAAGCACTTTCGACAATCGACAGCCGATATTTGACTTTTACTAATCCTGTGTCAGAAAATTCCAAAAATATATTACGCATGTTTCAAAACATTTTTTCCTGACGTGAAAATTTTAATCAAACGGTGCTAAAAATGTGATGGGTCGATTGGGGTTACACATGTATGATAATGTCAAGCGAGATTGACCCTGCTGTGTCTTGTCTTGTTCCTTCGAAGCAGCTGAGCGGAAATACGGAGACGCACACAGCCTCACTGGTCACGTGACATCGATTGGATCCGTTCGTTTCGGAAGCGGAAAGGTCCGAACGACTTATAATTCAACATGGCCGCCGTGGAAACAGCGGATGTTACGTTCGCGAGTGATCTTCAGTTTGTATTGTTTTGTTTGATGTTATTATGTAACGGTCATAACAAGCGAATCAGATGTAGAAGTTCAGTAACTATGAGACTTGACACCTGGAGTGGCGTGTGCTGTGTTTATTATCGCGTGCCGTTTTTTTCAAGGCTGATATCAATTATTCAAGTATTCATAACGCTTTTTTTTATTAGTTAAATTCACCTTGGTCAATGAAACACGGGAATTATTTGCAAAGCACAGAGATTTTTTTTTTAAATTTTACTAACAGCAATTTAAAGTTTCTAGTGATATGAGATTTTAACAATGAGTATTAATGATAAAAATATAATTTTTTAAATGTGTAAATATATATTTTGTTAAAAAGTTAATAATTTAATCAATTTTAATGATATTTTTATATTAGACGTTCCGATTACCACCTGATATGCATAACTTGCTTGAATATCTAAACTATTCAACGGCCACTTAGGTCCACGTACTTGTCGATTTGATTAACAATGCCAAAACAAAACTGTTTAACAATAAAAGCGAGTCGTTCTTATTCGACGCACGTAAACAACATTATTTTCGTCACTAAAACCAAGCTTTACACAACGCGATGAATTTGCACTGAAAATTTTCCAGCGACTGTAAATCGAACGATCAGTCGGCAGTAAACCGACCCTTTATCACTCACAATATGACAGCTCTCAATGAGGGATGGAATGTATTCACAAGAATTCACACGGAAACTTTCGCGATGGATTAGCACGTAACTTTCCACACTCCCTGTACTATACTATACTGTTTGGAACCGGCAGAATCAGCCGTGCAGAAGCAGTTTCCCCACGTGCCACGCTACTTCCAGGTAAAGGTAACCAGGTAAGAGTGCAGTCGCACCAGATTGAGATAACACGCGCCGCGAACTATCCGGGAGAAGGGAACCTGTATACGTCAACAGCCCGATAACTATTCCACAAGTTAATAGAAAAGTCACCGGCAGAGCGCCGAACTTTTGACGTTTCGCGAGGAAAACAGAATTCGCGCGAAATCTCCGAGTTCCCTTCCGTTCAAAATTGGAGCGCGGTACATGTTTCGTGCGCTTTCTCGCATCGTCTACGCTTAACGATATGTTTGACAGGCGGATCAGATATCGCGCTAGTTGTCGCTCGAAGGGAAGGAGCGGTACATGGAGACCGCTCGAGGGTCGCCAGCCGACTGAGGACTGAGGACTGACGATAGCATCGGCGTACGGCGGGGAGCTCCGATAGGCGGGAAAAAGACGCAAATACTCATTTCCATGGCACAGAAAAAGATGGCGGTACGGCCGCTCTCTTAACGTCTCGTACGCACAGAAGCCGAAATAATATTTTGGAGGTTTTTAAGAATTTCTCTTAAATTCAGGACATGAAAAATGTGCTCAAGTACCTTATGACTTCAATTGGTATTAATGTGATCTGTTCTATCATTTCCATTTAATAATAGTATTCGATTTCATGAATCAAATATAAGATTGAAAAATACGAGTATATATAATACTTAATAAAATAAGGGAAAGAGATTAATATTTTTGATGTACATGAAATTGTCGAGTGGTGATTATCCACATTTTATATTTTGTGGAAAATCAATAGTCTTTGGGTGCCATGGTTAGCGTCTGTTATTATTCAGGTGCTTACCTATTTAATGTTAATATTTTAACTCGTTGTTTTCCTCGGTTTACTTATTTTCGTTTAAAAAGCCTTAAAATTTTGAGCCAATAAAATTTTATCTGTTTTATTTTAACCTGGTCTAAAGGCAAAATCGTTTCCAGCTCTTTGACAGCTAGCGCTTTTTATTCACCGGAAGATTTTTGGGGACATTTGTATAAAATATTTCACAAAGAATCTAAAAACCAAAACAATAAAAAATGATTTGTAATACGTGCAGAGAATCCACATACCTAAATAAAGTGTTTTATTTCAATCAGACAGGAAAAAGTGCTACCCCTGTTTAAAAATGTAACCAAGAGTCACGACTACTCCCCATTATCCAGAGCCAGTGGGACTATAATATCTCTAATTAGGGTATGTTGTGTGGCTGAAGGAAATGGGTAAGTGAAGGATAAGAGGAAGTGTGAGAAAAGAGCACGCGGTAAGAGGAGGGTTGGAAATTAACTGACTATTCAGATCTGGTCACCAAACATAGCTAAAGCTATAACAAGCAAAGGTTCGATTCTGAATGGTTATCCTTCGCCATATCGATATACTGGGAGTATCTTCTATCTGGCTTACTTAATGGCCTCAAAAAAAAGTTACACTTTTTTTTTTCATCCATCCATACAATCTCAAAGTACGAGTATTATAGGGATTATGGTACTGTGCCGGTCCCACTAGGAGAAACTGTGTTGAGAGCAAGTAAAGTTTATAATTAACAGTTTACAAAGCTTATAGATGTGTTGTTTTAATCCTTCTTGCGTCCAGCTTTGAAGACAGGCCTCCCTCAATTTTTGGCGGCTCTCAATCATCCGAACCGTTAGTTGGTAATTATCCCATATCACCTGTGCGTAAACTATGTTTATTTTTAAAGCCATGGACGCCATTTGATGATATTTGACGTTTGAAGGTCGCCTGTTAATCGTGTCGTGTAGCTATATGGGCAGCATGATCTCAATTGAGTGTGGAGATTGTGACGGTAATTATTAAGTCATTAGTCTTTTCATCTCGCAGGGGGATACCCATAATTTTCAAGGGTGCCTCTAACAGCAGCCTTTTATGTCATGAATCTTTTTTATTGTTTTTCCTCCCAGGGGTACTCACCTTTTGTAGTTATTGAAAGCATTAATTATTCGTATTCATAAGGAATGACATATTTGAAATACTTGGTTGTAATCGCCTAACTAGGCCAGAATTTAGAGCTTTTCAGTCAAGCTTTAAAATTTAAATAAATCGACTTTCCCTTTGACTACTTTTTTAATAAGTCTATGTATCGATCCAAAAAATACCATGCCCGCTAATGTAAACTGTACCGAAATATGGAAAGGGTCCGTTAAACAAAGAGTGTATTAAGAGAAAATCAGAATGGAAAATTATCTTATGATAAAATGGTTCCCCTTAGAAGTAATATATATATGGATCGTATTTAAATACAATACCTCCATTTTAAAACTATACAATAACACCAACAAAATTAAAAGAAAATTCTGTTAGAGAAATAAGCGTTTTCAAATGATACATTTCTGTATCCTTTAAAAACCTATTTCTATTTAAATTGCTGTTATGTGTACAATACTTTCGGAATAACTACCATGAACTGTCCAATGACCTTATTAATAATTGTTTTCAAATCATTTGTTGTTAATTCGTTCACATAAACTGATAAAATGTGGAGGTCTGAGAAGCAGTGTGCCCCACCGTTGAATTTGGTAGCCACCTCTGGTGTGAAGTCATACATGAAAAAACCCTTCACGTTGTGCAGAAACGAGAGGTCCGTTTGATATATTCCGGTATCTTAATAAACGGATTTCAATATCTAGAGCACAGGCGTCAGCTGGGAATGATTTCCTTGTTCTTACGGTATTTCAATGGAAGATGCTCTGAGGAACTAGCGTCAATTATTCCTTCGGCACCGGTGCATAGTTGGGAAATACGCCAAAAGTGCGCCCTACATTTGTACATGGTTGACATTTGTCACATGAACACGGGTCATTTCTACAACTCGTTCTTGAGTTCAACAGCCCGGCTGTAGAACGATTTACGGGTCACTGTGATTCCTCCCTCCTACAACATAGTTCTGATAGACCCATTTTCACTATGCCCTCTTCTCAAAAAACCCTCCACACAGCATTCTCAAAGATGACATAGGCCCCTAAGAAAATTATTTTCCACAAGGCCTCTTGTGTGGAGTTCATACGAAAAAAATTATAAAGTTAATTTTCTACCATCAATACCGTTGAACTGTTATTTATTACTGAGAGACACAAACTGGGCATTTATAGCATACCTTCTTGTGTGTTGCAAACAATGTTAATAATGAATCTATATCCGCCTACATGTCTGATTAAATACGTCTGCAGCACTCACATTATATTACACACAAAAATAAACACTCGAACATAAAATAAATCACGTAAACAAAATTTGCATTATATTACCTACACCATCTTAAAAAATAACAACATTCAGTGACAATTCCATAAATGAATAAGTTTACTTACATGAATATCATTAGCTGTTCTCAAACAAATTCTGCTGATAATTCGATAGAGCTACCCCGAATAAAAGTTTTTATTCATTTGACGCTCGCCTACATCAAGGCGAGCGTCAAGCAATTCCAAAAAAACGGAGTTGTTCGTGTCTAACCGATTGCTAGCGAGTCTCGTAACGCCCAGTAGGCGCGTCATAATTCATAACGTTCTCAGTCGCGTCAATGTATCAAAGGCCAATCATTAGGCGTCGCGTCGTTCAGTATGAACTATCCAACGCATCTTAAACAGAGATACGAACACTTCTTCGGTATATTGTTTGTAATCAAATCAATCCACTTCTTTTATACAGATACGTGCTGGTTTTTTTTATTAAGTGAAAATCATGTTAGTTAGAATTATTGGAAACTGTTTATGTAAAATTTTAATTACTAGGTTGCCTACTTGATCGAAGATCTAGCATTTTTTTCTTACCGCAGTTGTGAAATTATGATTTAAAAAAAAAAATTCATAGATTGAGCATATATTATATAGATGAGACATACTAATATATAATAAGAGGGAGACAGAATATAAAACGATACAATGGAACAGTGAGACAGAGATATGCTTACATACAATAGAATGGGACTACACATAATAAATAAAGAGACAACGATTATTAGTAATCAATTAAAATTGTCGAACAGTCCCATATCTTCTACTATTATCTTCTATCTTCTTCTTATTCACAAAGGAAATGTCCCGGATGGGCAGTGTGTGTTTGTTTTGTATAAAAATCTACAGTTTTATTCTGAGGGTGATGAAATTTTCCAAATTTGACCTTCGAAACGAGAGGAAGGTCACTTTCTACATGAGATTTTGAAAACCACCCCCATCACCCTTTCGTACCCCTTAAAGCAGAATGTTGGTATTCATGAATTTTTTCCCACTTAACGTTCAAAATACTAGGGAAATCAATGGGTAGGGGGAGGGGTAGGATTATTACATCATCAAAATTTTACTCCAAATCGTACATGACCCCAGACAACGCTAAGTACAATAGCTAGTTAGATATATTTTTCGTTAACTCAAAATTTCCCACTTCTTCGAAAACCCTGCCTCCTTTGAACTTATGTCTCCTTCTTTTTTATGTATTTTTTTCCATTCTATTACATGTATGAACAAAAGTCAAACCCTGTTTCTGCATCTAATGACCTTATAAATAAACTTATGATCAACACAGATAGTGGAAATTATATCATAACAATTCTAGTAGACCTCCAAAAAGCCTTCGACGAGTCATGAAATATTGGTTAAAAAAATTGAAAAAACACGTGTAACTGGTCCTGCTCTTAAACTTATCAAATCGTACCTGAAAGAAGGAAAACGATATGGTAGTATAGGAGATAAAAACAGCCAACTCAATAGCATTAACTATGGAGTTCCTCAAGGTTCCATACAGGGGCCACTTTTATTCAAAATATATATAAATGTATGTCAATTAAATCTAAATGGTGAAATATTCTTGTAGGCAGATGACACTGCAATATTTTACTTTGGCAAAAACTTCAAAATTTTATTAGAAAAATCTCAACTCGATCTCAATATATTAAACAATTGGCTAATTAAAAAGTCATAAACCATTCCAAATAGAAGAAAGAAACGTGCGCATTTTAAATAGTGAAAAATGCCTGGGCCTATATATTGATAAACACTAATCCTTTAAACAACACGTACAAACACTAAAAGAAAAAATCATCCCACTAATCGGTGTATTTGGTAGAATAGCTCATCTTTTACCAGGACCCGTTAAGAGGGGCCTATACTTTAGTTTAATCCAGTCCCACCTAAATTACCTCATAGAAATATGTGGAAACACACACATTACATACTTGAATGAATTACAAATAATACAGAATAAAGTTTAAAAAAAACTTTTCAATTATAACCCAGACACCCCCACAAAAAAGTTATACCAAAAATGAACTTGCTGAAAATCAAAAAACTGTACGAATATAATATATGCCTATTAATCCACAAAATACAAAATGGACTTATACACACGAACACAGCATTTATAAAAACATCACAAGTACAGGAACACTACACAAGAAAACATAATAAATTGTACACGAATACAGTAAAGACTTAAAGTGGTAAAAGAAACATGGGATATGAGGGTGCATATATATACAACCTCCTTCCCGATAGCCTGAAAACGGAGAATCGAATAAGAACATTTAAATAGAACTGTTCAATCTCAAAATAAGTGAGCAAAATAACAATGTGTAATAGAAATAATATGTAATATAGCAATAATATGTAAGGTATATAAATAATATAATGTAATACGACGGCCTCCATGGTCGAGGGGTAAGGCTCTCGACTACGAATCCGAAGGTCGCGGGTTCAAATCCCGGCGTGAGCAAGTAAATTTTATTAAATTAATTTGTGTTGTTTCACAATTAATTCATTTAAAAATAATATATAGTATGTTTGCGCACGTTCCAGAGTGGAAGATACTCTCAGTATCGCCCTGGTGAAAGACCACCATTCAGAATTGAAACGTTGCTTTAAATGGCTTTAAGCCGTGTTTGGTGACCAGATCTGAATAGCCAGACTTTTCCCCATCTTCCTCTTCCCCCTCTCCTTCCCCTCCTCAATAACTTCAGCCTCACAATATTCCCCAATTGGGGGATGCCATAGTCTCACTGGCTCCAGGCGGTTGGAAGCAGTTGGGACTCTTGTGCGGTATACATATACAAAAAGAAGTGATATTAAGTAACACGATGTATAATATAAGTATTAAAATAGGTTAAGAATAATATGTATGTATGCAGTTAATTAATATAATATGTATATATTTAAGCGAAAGTGTATGTAAATGCAATAATGATATATTTCTTTTAACTTAATAAATAATTTAAAAAATATACGTACATCTTTATCTCACTGTTGCATTGTTTCATTTAAATATTTTGTCTCCCTCTTATTTTATTTGTACATCTCACCTATATATATGCTCACTCTTTGTATATTTGTTTAGTTTTAAATTTTACCCTGACGAAGCTTGGGATAAGGGAATCCGGTTAGTAACGACTTTTCAAAAAAAATGTGAATTAAAACAAAGCGTTTGTTTTGTTCAATAAATACGTCAAATAACAAAGTAAATGCTTTCAGTGGAAACAGATAATATTCTTTATTTGAGTATTTTTTTCGCCCGCCGTGCTATGTACTCGTATGTCCCTGCATTATTGCAGACGAAGTTGACAGATTGATTTATACACGCATTAGAAAAGAGCTACGTAGCTGGTCAGAAGTTTTTTGAATAAAATTAACGAATTAAATTGAGAATTAAATTGATGACAGTTGGCCCCCAAACAGTTGGCTCCCCAACAGTTGATCCCTCCGACAGTTGATCTCTCCGACAGTTGATCCCTTAAAGGATTATTTCTGCTGTACGTCCTCATTTGTAAAATAAGTATTCAAAGAGGATATGCGGCCGTATAACCAAAGTCAATATACTTATATTTGCAGGCGTCTTGAATGAAAACCCGCTACATAAAATCTTTTCACTGACAATTATGCTCCGAAGGAGTATACAGTGATTATATACGGCCAAATACTGAAATACGACATACTCACATGCAGTCGGCTTAGGGAAAATACGCTATGTTTAAGACATTATACTCAGTGGAGAGTAATATAATAAAGGAGAGGAATATATTGTCGGTCGCTTGTTAATAATACATATTAGCAATTTTTTGGGCTTCATGTAGAATAGGCATGGGCAACCTTTTCTCGTCTGGGGCTAGATTGCCATTCTTCGAGTCGCGGGTAGGGTGTCAAAAGTGTCTATCAGTGCGATTCTCGAGAAGCCGAATTATTAACAACGGGAAATATGTAAAAAAAAAGTTTTCATAATTAGCCACAATAGAAGTTATTGAAGGGAAACACAGGTTTCAAAAGAAGCGGTACAGAGGAAGGTGAACAAAAAAATGTTAGAAATTGCGACACCATTTTTCATAGCGACATTCGGTGGTTGTTGCCGAATTTTTAAGAGATTTTTAGCTTTGGGTTTTAGTTGCTCCTTCTTTTTTTCGATGTTCGAGGTTTTGAGGTCACTGAACGACTTTTGGTATGATCGAAACTAGACACGTCCGCGGGCCGGATCAAAACGTGCGGCGGGCCGGATCCGGCCCGCAGACCGTAGGTTGCCGTGGCTCTCGACTACGAATCCGAAGGTCGCGGGTTCAAATCCCGGCGTGCGCAAGTAATTTTTATTTAATTAATTTGTGTTGTTTCACAATTAATTCATTTAAAAATAATATATAGTATATTTGCGCACGTTCCAGAGTGGAAGATACTCTCAGTATCGCCCTGGTGAAAGACCACCATTCAGAATTGAAACGTTGCTTGAAATGGCTTTTAGCCGTGTTTGGTGACCAGATCTGAATAGCCAGGTATTCCCCACCTTCCTCCTCCCCTTCTCCTTCCCCTCCCCAATACCTTCAGCCTCACAACATTCCCCAATTGGGAATGCCATAGTCTCACTGGCTCCAGATGGTGGGAGCAGTTGGGACTCTTGTGAGGTATTCGTATAAAAAAAAAAAAACAAAAAAAGGATCAATAATATTCGTAAAAAGCATTTAGTTTATAGATTGCCATAAATATATCAAAAATGCATAATTTTTTTTTTAACTACTTCAATTTATTATAATGATCGACTGGTTTCGGAACAACCCTTCTTTCGTCAGAACTGTATTATTATTAGATTAAAGCCTGACATTTGTTTTTTTAATTTATTTATTTAGTTTCAATACATATTGTTTCATTTGGTTAATTTTACAAAACTGATAAAACAATTTAAAATGTTTTTCTTAGTCCCACTTACTAGGGGTTCCTGTGCTAAGGCGGACTGTGTGTACAGGGTTCGGGCATATTTCAAAAACGCGTATGGTTCATAGAACTGAGATATGTCAAAGATGAATAACCTTGAGAATGATGTATGAAGAACAGGGTCGACAGCCATTTCATGCACTGATTTCAAAGCAAATTTTGAGAAATTTTGCGTTTTCCTATAATCACAGGCCGAAGATAAACCACTCGAAAAAATACTCTGGCTATTTAAAGATTAAGAAAAAAAACTGTTGTTTTACTCTTTCAGTACTCTGTGGGATAGTTTCATTTGGAAATTTGTAAATAACTGATTGGATAAATAAAAAAAAATACAACCGTAAAATTATTTTTCAGAGTTAAATTCAGCGTCCTTACTGTTTTATGTAAAATAAATGATAAATAATATTATAATAATAGTAACCAATAAGCAACATTATAAGAAGTCCGTTCTGCAAAACAAAACACAGGGATTTTATTTTTTATCTCGCAGACAAAATTTACTTTCAATAACGTACGAACATCGGTAAGCTTAAAATAATATTTCATACAATTATTATAAGATCAACTAATCAATATTGTCTGAAGATATTGAAATGTCAGTATAAATGGATCGATCGATCCCTTTTGACAGGCGTATCCCCTCCTAATCTCGATTTCGCACCCTCCTTCGTCTCTTAGATTGAAGCCGAGGTAAACAAACTCGTGCACTGTCTTGAGGTCGATCACAGCACTCGTAGCTGGGAGATTATGCCCTCTATCGAATAGGTACCATTATTCAGTCCTGCCTCTGTTTATGCAAAAGCCTTGATTTAAACGTTATAGATGTTTTCGATACGATCTTATTACGATAAGATAATCGTAAGTTCAATTGCAGATTCTTATACGTATAATGGAATAGATCATCTGTTTTTTTCTTTGCTTCCAACCTCTTTGAATTCTTTTAAGCCGCCATCCCACCACTTTTTAATATTGTGTTATGTGTCGTTAAAACAAAAATGATCACCCCACCAACTGCTACATGACGGTGTTATGTATCGTTAGAAGAAGTGGTCACCCCACCCACTGACAGACGACGGTGTTATGTGTCGTTAAAACAAAAATGGTCACCCCATCCACTGCCACATGACGGTGCTATGTGTCGCTAAAACAATAAAGGTCACCCCACCCACTGCCACACGATGGTGTTGTGTCGTTAAAACAAAAAGAAGCTGCCTTAGAGACCAAAACGAGGCCAACGGACAAAGAACAAGAAGTTACCTCCGGACACGCCGTGGCAACGCCAGTCGAGTCCCATATGCCTGAGAACGAAATTACGTCGATTATATTAAAACACGCTCCGGCTGGGACACACGCCAATGAAGTCATGATAGTAATCCAAATTAACATAATAATAGTCTCGCAGTGAGTGCAGTTTAACCATTAATAACCCCTGTAAACCAGGAAGTATCTTTAGCCAGGCCCTCACACCAGCATTCCCAGGTATGCTTCTCAGCCAAACACTCTCACCAGCATTCCCAGTATACTCCTCGGCCAGGCTGCTCCTCACCAACATCTCCTGACACGTCTTTTTAAAAGGCCCCCTCACCAGCGCCTGCAGGTGCCGCCCACTGCTTCCAATGGTGCCAAGAAATCCGCCAGGCGTCGCACACTGCTCCAACAGCGTCAAGAAAACCACCCACGTACACACGTTATCACCACGCCAAGGTACCTAACAAAATTAACCCAGCCATTAGATTGAGTAGATAAGTACACTAGTGAACTAGTAAATATATTTATCTGATGTAACCTAATTGTCGTTTCATTTGAAGTGGTGATGATAACCCAGATCGGTAACGAACTTTCCACCTTATTCCCTGAGATGTTAGAGTCACCCTTCCCAAGATAGCTAACCGAAGTTTCAACCTGTGAGGCATGAACCACTGGATTTAATGAGATATATAATTTATGGTAGAAATAACTAATAAAATACGTTTAGGACATCGTCAACAATCAGACTCCACCGTAGAAAAAATATCTTTATATCTATATTCCCTTAAACAAATCGGAGGTATTCACGAGTATTATCGGAGGTATTCAGATCCCGATAGGGATTGGCATAAAGCAAGAAAAGAGGTAGTATCCTTCGATAGAAATAATTATAAATTATAACAATTGGATTGCGAACATAGGAAAAAGAAACAATGGGAAATTTGGTATGGAAACTATCACCGAGACGGACTATCAAAGCAGCGGAGCCATTGATAGTTATTCATTTGGTATAATAATAATAATAATAATTGGATTACTTGTATAGCGCCGTTTTGTGAAAAATCACCTCAAGGGGTATGTAGGCAGATATAAAAGCACTGCGCCGTTGTATGTAGATGCGATTTGTAGTAGTAATAATTGTTTATCTTCATTGTTTTTATTATATATTCTTAGGGATGAAAAATATGAACAAATATAATTATTATTATTTTTATAAACAATAATTATTAATCTAAAACACTCATCCAAATTGAAAAAACCTTCCGAGCAAAGATAAATGTCGCCGGCAGGACTCGAACCTGCACCCTTAGATTAATAATTATTGTTTATAAAAATAATAATTGTTACCCTTTGCGCTATGCACAAAAATCTTGTCTTAAGTTTTTAAGAACTTTAGTTTATCAATTAATAAATATAATTATATTTGGGGATAAGGGGACATACGTAATTAGTAGCGAAGAGTCTTCGCTGTAAAGTGGCTAAATTCAAATGTTTCCCAAAATGTTACTAAAATAAAAGGTGTAATCTTTAATTGTGTGGTCTTGTAGTTCATTTCATATTTACATTAAATTAAACAATTTTCTAATGAAAATAAATACGCATCCTTCGCGACCTCCTCTTAAGACCTTAAATGTCTTGTTACGTCTCGCCTACCACAAGTTGTTGGCGTAAATGGGTATTACTTGATTTATAAAGCGTGAAGGTACTGTTATATTATAGTGATGAACCACTCGGAGCTTGCCCTAGTTTACGCAGTCATGCCCCTTTGTTGTCTATGAAACATATTATTAAATATGGAATATTTAATTGTCGGCTTGATTCAATAACATGTCACTGACTATGAGGATTACTATAATTTTGTAGAATTAGTAAAATGATATCTTTAGACAGTTGAAAATAATTTAATTCAACCATATTCTTGCATAGTTCAAAAGAAAATATTATCATAAGTCATCCAGACTAAAAGATTTTTGCACTGGCAGATCTTGACGTGGTCCCGTGATTATTTTTGGTTGATGAATAAAAACAGAAAAAATTAACATTGTAATGATATTTTCGTAAATCGTACGGTGAATAATTAAAAGGATTTTACTTCTCCGTAGTTGTATAGGGTGTGCTACTTACAATCCACCACTATAAAGATATATAAAACAATGATATTGACAACAAGAATATCCTTTTTTTTAATTAAATAAAGTAGTGTAATATTAAAAAATCTAGTAAAGAAAATAATAAATAATTAAAAAATTAAAATAACAATAATAATAAAAAAAATTTAATAAAGAATTAATTTCTTGTATTTTTTCGGCTTTCACTATATAGCAATTTCTAGACATTTTGTTTGAAAGTTTTATTTACTATGTACTTTTACTATTTTTGATTTATCAAATTCGCTACCGGTTTCGACACAACCGTGCCATTCACTAGTTTTAAGAACGCTAGCGAATGGCACGGTTGTGTCGAAACCGGTAGCGAATTTAATAAATCAAAAATAGCAAAAGTACATAGTAAATAAAACTTCCAAAAAAATGTAAAAAAATAATAATAACAATAAAAAATAAATAAAATTAATAATAATAAGTAAATATATATATATTTTTTTTTTTTAAATAAATAAATTTCAACTTCAATATTATTTGATTTCCCATGTCCAAAGAGCAGGTTTAACCCGCTATTTAAAAAAATTTGAACGCATAAAAGCATTTGAGAACAGTAAACTTAATCTGACTTAAATAATAAAGGTTGGGCACCAAAGTCAACCTATATATGCGGTATAAATAATACATGTATTTATAATACAACTCAGAACGTCTGTTAGTCGTCCAAGTCAAACAACCTGCAGAAGTAGGTACTTCTTCATATTATCATTTCATTTGACCTGGCGCTCAATTTCCGGGCGAGTACGTGACAAGGAGTAGTATTTTCCTGTTGAGTAAACACATCTCGGTTTTAATTGGAGAAAACTTGACCTTATAAATATAATATTTTTTCTTTGTTGCTATAGCGCTTGGATAATCTGCAATTTCCGTTCAAAAATATGTTATATTAGGGTCGGGAAGTGAACAGGGTACCTTGAAAATGCAGAGGTAACAGGTAGGTGCTTAACATTACTGCTCACCTTTGCAACGAAATAAATACTTGTACTTGCAATAACTTAGAATGCGTGGATAGTTAAAAATATTTAGGAATCATTATTGACAAATTCCTGAGATGGGATGAACACGTCAACTCAACTGCCACAAAAGTCAGAAAACTCACTCACCTTTTCATGACTATTAGAAATATTCTATATGTAAAAGATCTAAAATCAATATATTATGCCATGTGTAATTCTTTACTTGAATATGCATCCTTAGGATGGGGCGGTTGTGCCAAAATAATTTTGGATCCCCTGGCAAAAGCGCAGAAATCCCTAATAAGAGTCATCATTAAAAAACCCTACAGGTACCCCAGTGATGAATTATTCAAAGAAATGCAAGTTCTTGATGTCAGACAACTGTATATCAGGAAAATTGTATTACACACACATAAACAACGTCACCACTACCCATCTATCGACCACTATCACGACACCAGACACTCAAGAAGTAATCCAATAGTTTCAACAAAAACCATGACATCCCTTGCTCAAAGACAATTCTCATACTTGGGACCAAAATTGTTCAAAATAATACCCGATACATGGAAAATGAAAAGTACAAACGTCCTGCGTAAACTGATCAATGTATGGCTTCTCGATTTAGGGAGGGTCAAAAGCGAACATATGCTCATTAATAGATATGTACAATTTTAATAAAACCTTCATATGTAATTCATTACTACTATACACTAAATTTAAAAAAAATGCATATCATACTTTAATCTTGTACACTTTAAACTTTTAAACTTTTATACTTCATACTTTTAACTGTTACATCTCATATGTAATTCATTTTTACTCTACACTAAATTTAAAAAAAAAATGTATATCATACTTTAATCTTTAATTTTTTATACTTTCATACTTTATATTTTAAACTTGTACATCTCAATTGTAATTCATTATTAATCTACACTAATTTACAAAATGCTTATCATACTTTAGTTTTTTATACTTTAAACTTTTACTCTTTTTACTTTCAAATTTTACATCTCATATGTAATTCATTCTTTCCCTACAGTAAATTTATAAAATGCATATCATACTTTAAACTGTTATACTTTATACTTTAAACTTTTATATCACATATGTAATTCATTATTACTCTACAATACAGTACATTAAATTTTAATAAAAAATGTAACATTCTTAAAAAAAAAACACACAATTTTTTTTTTTTTTTTTTTCTTCTTAAATTTACTTTATGGATTCTTTTATATTCTCTCACGTATATGTATATTAATATGAACTAAACTTATGAATTTGACTGTCCTAAAACGGGATTTGTTCCTAGTTGGACAGTCAAAGCCTTCTTAAATATTTCTGTAAAATAATGTGTGTTTCAAATAAATATTATTAAGAAGATAAATAAAATTTATTTGTCTAAAAAAAGATTAGTCGAAACTTAATTAATTGTAATGCCAATAAATGGCGCTCTATTTGTTTGCACATAATTATATACGAGTATAATGGCGTTTTAACATACAGCTCTCGGCGGGATTACCTCCTGGTAAATCTAAGGCATTCGGGTTTTCTTGATGAATGGTGATAATCTACGGTTGAAGAACTAGAGCTTACCCTCGTTCAAGGAGCAATGCACGCCACTGGTGTATAGGTGTGCCGCTGACAGCTCCGTTGTAACATCTCCCTGTTTCTCGTAAACGCCGTATGTGTTGGATGCAGATGAACCAAGAGTTCGTAGTCAAAATATCATAACCAAAGTAAGTGCTATTAGGTTGAGTATCGAAATACAGAAAAATTGATTTTTCTCTGTTAGGGAAATGTGCTTCAGAAATGGAAAGCTAGAAGAGAAATGGGCACCTGCGTTACAGTTGTATTAACATCACCATGATTGAGAAAAACTATTATTCTGGCAATCACTACCCATCCGCTTACGCTCCGAAATAAAACATGAAAATATGGTATGAGTACACCACAAATTATCCAGTACAAATGTGGGGTAAACACCTTCAGCTAGGTATACCATAAAATTGTTACAAATGGGGTTCAGCAATATTTTCCTGATTAAAAGCCTTCTTTAATGAGTTCCCTCGTGTCTGATGAGCTTAGTTTTTATATTTATTTCAGCATTGTATTTAAGGCATCTATCTACATTTGTGGAAATCCTGTCGCTTAAGTAAGAATGATGATCTTGTTTACTTAGTCTGATGTTAAGTTATTTCGTTTCTTTACACTTTAACTCCGAAGGACGACGTTTTCCCTTAATTTGGACGGACAAATACCTAAATAAACGACCACTTGATGCTTTGTTGGTGCGGGAGGGTTGAAGAAACAGATTTTTGCCGTGATAATGGAGTATTTTCGAGTAGGTTATATTTTTTTATAGGTCTATATAGAAGAAAAGTTCAACTCGTATCAAGACATCGGACTGATGTTACTGTCAGTATCAAGAAACATTACTTTTAAAGAGAAATCTTTTCTGAGAGCAACTTTCGGGTTGGTGTTGTTCAGTTTGGGAATAAAAACTGTTTTAGATGTGCTTACATAGAATCAAATACATAATGTAGAAACGAAGAGTTTGGTGGAGTTCCAGTTTATTTAATTATAAAAATGCTTAACCGACCCCCTCCGTCTCCGCCCAAATTCCATCTTATACCCTCCATTACCTTAGTGAGCGGGCTTGAATATAAGCTTGCCATCAGCAAGTGCCGCTAGCACATAAAACACGGTTTACAATTCTTCGAAATAAAAATAAATAAAAGCCCTACAGTAGCAATAGGCAGACCGCTCACTGGGTAAAGAAGATTATCTCCACATTTATGCACCTCAAACCACAGTTGACACAGAAAGAGGGAGAAATGTTTCCTAGCACTGTACACAAAAATTTTACAATACGATATATAGAAATATGCTATAATGCTCTCCATTCACCTTTCTATCTCTTCTAAGTCTGAAGTCGACCATTCATATTAAATAGATTTAAAAATTCGCCTTCCCCTTTATCCTCCAAAATGATGACCAAGAGCACACTGGAAGGTTGAAAGCCAGAAATAGTGGGAAATGCGATATGATTTTCCATGCGATTAGTCCAATACTCGATCAAATAATTAAAAAAAAAAAAACTACCAATACTTTCCGTCTACGATGAACACGACTTTTCCTCTAATTATAACGCTGAATGCATTCCCCATCTCTCGTAATGACTCTTGACACAGTTCTCCTCTAGTTATGTCAGCATTAATTGGCGAATACACTTCGCACAGCCTGTTATACAATACGTACATGATATTAACTACGCACTAGGGCATGTCGTTGATAAGTGAAACCACGACACAAACAACCTTAAGCAATTTAATTTTTAAATAAAAACAAAACAAACTCATGTTGTGAACAGTCATGAGGTATTTTTAAATATTACAGACATTTAGCAAGCTTTCGCAGAGCTTGCGTCACACGAGCCTCAAGCATCGTATCAAACGGCATAAATTAAAGATGAAGATGAGAGCTTTTATTGTCCTCTACTTTTGTTTGTACGTCCTTTGAGTAAATAAAAAAAAACGTTCTCTCTCCCTATCCGACAACTAAAAACATACTCGTGCATGTTGGTACGTTAAAGTCTTGCTCTCGAGCACTTGCTAGACAATATTCCTGACAGTTTTAAAGTACCCACCAACTATTTCACAGAGATAGGGGAACATCTCTTCAGCGCTTACAAACGATGTATTTTTTATATCAATGGACAAGTAAAGTTTCAAATTATTCAAACTTTTTATTTTATGAGATATCGCAGATGAGTTTAAAATGCCCGAGGTCACTGAAACTAGGGCATCTCTAGTGGCGTCTATTGCTCTATGAACAAAGGTAGGCTATGTAACAAAATATCGAATATTAACTATGTCACATCTATAATAATGCAATTATCAAAGAACTATATTTTTACTAAGAATATTATGTTGTTATAGTTTTTTTGGTTATCAATGTAAATAGCGATATTCAGTTTAATTCACACAGTTATGTGATATGTCAACGCTCACTACACCGTGGTATAAAATAAAACTTGTTAAGTTTTTAATGAATACGTTTAAAAATATTAGTAAAATTGTAAAATTACTGTTTTTTTAATATTTTATTTTTATTTTTCATTATCATTATTTTTTTCTTATTTGTGGTAGGATTTCAAGTAGT
The DNA here is from genome assembly GCA_022606495.2 of Halesus radiatus. Classification (NCBI taxonomy): domain Eukaryota; kingdom Metazoa; phylum Arthropoda; class Insecta; order Trichoptera; family Limnephilidae; genus Halesus; species Halesus radiatus. The sequence goes on along the minus strand of JAHDVE020007228.1, from coordinate 151,421 downwards.
TATTTTCAGTTAAAAAATACCTTTCAGTCATATCGATGATGACATAAATTTTTCAAAAGTAACTAATTTGAATGAATGGATTCGAATGCAGACTTCTAGGAATTGTTTAGAACTAAGTATTAGGTCAGTATGCAAGTACTGGGAAATCGTTCATGTTTATTTTAAAAACTATATAAATCACATTGACATACTTATGATGTGCGAAACCACAATTCGTTCGGAACTTGTGAGTTTTTATGATATTACTGGAAATAATTCGTATCACTACTATAGAAGTCATAAATCCGGAGGAGGTATTTTGTTATGTGTAAAAAATAATCTCCCCTTTTCGCAAATAATTCTAGACACTGTATATTTTGAGAACGTTTATGGAATATTGACACTCCCAAATAATAACACCTTAAATCTTTTAGCTATATACCGACGTCCGAATCTCAACAAATAAGCATTTTTGTTCGAAATTTTCTGTGTTTAATAATAATATTAATTCAAATGAAAGTGTCAACTTTTTTTGGCGACATTAACTTAAATCTATTAAATACAAATAATCCTATCATAATAAATTACAAAAATACCTTCGTAAATAACAATTTAGTCAAATGCATAGATGGCGCTACTAGGGAAGTGATCATTCAATAGAAAATAAAGTACTCTTGAAATCACTTCTAGAAGTAAAATACTGTTTTATTAAACAAATTATTATAAGCAATAATTATTACCTGAAAAATCATACAAATTGAATAATCTTCCGAGAAAAAATACATGCTGCCGACGGGACTCGAACCCGCGACCTTTCGTTTACCGGACAATTGCTCTACCACTGAGCTACGGCAGGTTATTCATTACCCGCCAAATTAGTCAACATGTACTAGTTCTTCAGACTACAATCATTGCTTATTACATTTTTTCTCACTGGAAACAACCATCTTTATTTTTGTGGGAAAGGCTTTATAAGTGCTAACTCTCTCACTAGGTGGCGTCGAGATTCTATCGAATCTACATTTTTATTGTAAGAATATTTTTACTTGCCAGATATTATTATTTTAAATGATTAAACTAATGTTTACAAGACAAGATTTTTTATGCATAGCACAAATATTAAACAAATTATTAAAAGCAATAATTATTACCTGAAAAATCATACAAATTGAATAATCTTCCGAGAAAAAATACATGCTGCCGACGGGACTGTAATAAGCAATGATTGTAGTCTGAAGAACTAGTACATGTTGACTAATTTGGCGGGTAATGAATAACCTGCCGTAGCTCAGTGGTAGAGCACTTGTCCGGTAAACGAAAGGTCGCGGGTTCGAGTCCCATCGGCAGCATGTATTTTTTCTCGGAAGATTATTCAATTTGTATGATTTTTCAGGTAATAATTATTGCTTATAATAATTTGTTTAATATTTGTGCTATGCATAAAAAATCTTGTCTTGTAAACATTAGTTTAATCATTTAAAATAATAACTGTTTTATTATTTATTCAAGAATTATTTTGGTGACTTGTATAAAAATAGCACAATTGTGATAAGTAAAACAACTGAAATACAGCCTTTTGCCAAAAATGATTAGATATCTAATGATACATTGAAAAAGATTAAAAAAAGATACCTTGTAAAAACGCTCTAACAAACAAATACTATAAAAAAGAATATAAGTATTTTAGAAAAGTTTTAAATAAATGGTTAATTAAATTAAAAAATACGCACTATAAGTGTTTACAATATGTTACATAAGTGCAACTACAGGACAGCTGGGTTTAAACAGGAGGTTATGCCTCAAAGCATGTACCTACCAAGACCCCCAGTGGCTGATATAGAAAAAATTGTTAGGCAAATGAAAAGCTCTTCTCAAGGAATTGATAATATCAGGTATGACATTAAAAAAACTTATTTTAACCTTAGGTCCCATCAGGTCAGGAGGTGATCATACTGTATTAGGTAACTACAGACCAATTAGTATTTTACCATCACTCGACAAAATTCTTGAAAAATATATTCAGTTAAAATCAGTTAAATATTTGGAAGATTTTTCTATTATTGATAACAATCGATACGGTTTTCAAAAAAAAGAGCACTGAATTGCTACTTAAAAAGTTTTCCAGCCTAATAAATAATGAGTTGAATTGTACAAAACATACATTATTCTTATTATTAGATTATTCCAAGGCTTTTAATACTATAATATAATTAGAGGAAAACTTCTAAAATTACTTAAGCAACCGATGCATGAAATTGAAACCCTTAAACACTTTAAGTAAAATAAAATAAGTTTATGGCAGGCGTTCCTCAAGGTTCCATATTAGGTCCAATTTTGTATATTATTAATGTATCATTTATTAAATACATTTTTAGACATGTAAAGAACTTAACGTAATTTCTATCAGTGATTTGCAAACACGTATGGACCTTTTGCAAAAAGACTACATTTAACTTGGTCTTATGACACTGTATTAATTATAAATGCAAAAAAAAAACTAAATTGATGCACATAAGATCCCCCAATGCAAAGATGTATATTACACCTGAAATAAAAACACATACTTCAGATTGTTTACACGATGGCATTCCTGCATTGTGTTCATGTGAAAATATTGAACTTGTGAAAGCAAATATTTATTAAGGTGTCATTATTGATTGTTTTTTCAAGTGGGATTTACAAATAAATAAAGTTTGTGTACGACTATGATCAATTGTTAGTAGATTATTTAAATTAAATTTCTTTGTTCCAATCTGTGCACACCGAATAATGTATTTATCAATAGCGGAATCTGTTATAAGGTGAAACAAATACAAATCATGTTCAATCGGAGCAAAATTCATCGGTTAAATTATTAGCTCAGTAAAGTTTATACGAACAAAGGCATAATATTCCATCCTTTTGTCAGTCTCAAAATTCTTTCAGTTAGATCAATTCTGTGGTACAAAATTATATTTCAACACATTAATTACTCTATATATAATACAAATAGACTAGAGCACACTTACTTTATTAGCACAATACTCGTCTCACTTTTAATAAAGAATAAATGGTTCCTAAGCATAAAAACAAATATGGACAAAGAACTTTAGATCACATGATTCGTAGGTGTTTAAATATGTATGTGTTAACAGCTGAAATAAAAAAAAACTGTATTAAAACTAAAGAATTAATAAACACATTTAAAACTTGGCTAACTGAAAGAAGCTATTTGTATTAGAAATAAGGAAATATTATTTTATTAATGATTTATTGCTTTCGTTTACGTTTTTATTTTATTAGTTTTTTTTTTTAAATTTTTTTAGAAATATTTTAGAGTAAGATGCTTGAGAATTATTTATGTTTTAAGTTTGTTGCATATGATTTTATTTTATATAGACATATTATATATATTTTGTAACCGTGTCTGTAAATTTTATGTTTTAAATATCAAGCTCCTGTTAGATAAACTACAAAAAAGTAGTTTATCGAGACTTTTTGCATTGTGTTTTTTTCCTTTGTAAAGATTAAATAAAACAAAAAAATGGTTTTCAAGTTCGGGTATGAATTATCTATTGACTATTTCAAAATGGACAATTTATCTTGGTAAAAAGTGCAAATTTGTCATTTATAAACAATTTATAACTTTAATGATTCATTTTTCTCGGGGTTGGCTCAGTTTTACAGCTTTTATGCGCTGCACGCGACTGGACATCTCCATGTTGTAAGGATAAGCAAGAAAAGGAGGTAAGTTGGAAAAATAGCCCACAAATGTGACAAGAAAATCGATTAGAACCCGAATTGACAAATTCGTCAGATTTCTATTGGATTCGTCGGATGTGTTGCCAATCATCTGCTAGCCATGTCATCTATCATTGTAAAATCAATATTTCAAGCTTGTAATGAAGGAGGAATTTAAATATTGTAATTCGGGAATGTTTGTTTTTCTTTTAAAGAAGAAAAAAATTATTTAGCTATTCATATCTGGTCAGTAAACATGGTTAAAGCCGTTTCAAGCTAAACTTCGATTCTGAAAGGTGGTCTTTTGTAGGGCGATACAGAAAGTTTCTCCCAGTCTAGAATGGTGTACAAATATACTATCATTTAAATCTATTAATGAAATAAGGTGACCCAAACGAAGAAGCTTACATAAGAGGATGGTGTTCAGAGTAATTATTGATCGATTATGATTTCTTTGTCCAAACATTAATGGCATTTGGTATTTGACGATCATTATAATAATATGCTCCGTTATTGAAATGCGTAAAAAAATGATTTAAAAAAACTTCCTAAAGTCCCGAATATCTTCTCGTAATAATATTTCGTACGTAAACCTGGTGACGTTATTGTCGATAGGGTCCCATGTTACATTTCTTGCCAGCTTTTGATATACGAGCTTATCGCCTCACGACGGTAATAAGTTATTGTGGAAATTTAATTCATATTACACCCGCGCAACGGTGGAAGGTACCTGGAAAATATATTCATAGACAGTTACGCATAAGACATGTTACGTATGAAAAGGGGGATCCCGCTCCATGAGACTCGGAAGAGAGAAGAACGAAGCTTTAAGGTCTTCTTAATATTTCATCTTAGCCCTTGGATGTCGTTTCGTGCGTGTTTAGCTCTTCTGCGTGTATATACATAAAGAATAGCGTAAATAAACATGGTATAATACAACAGTCCTTAAAGTTCGTTATTTTTCGAGTCGAATAACACCGTAGAGAGAACTACGAACTCTATAAATAGCTAGTACCACCCGACGTTGCCGAGTTTCATCACATTTTGGTACTTTAAGCATTTTTACGCTTGACGCTTAGATGGTTTTGGCATGTGGAGCGAATGAACGAAGAAAGGAGTGTAAGAAGAATGTATGATGCGAATGTGAATGGAAGAAGAAGCCGGGGACGCTCGAGGAAGACATGGCACGATCAAGTGAATCAAATAATTGAATCGGGCCATGCAAGAAGTCGGAATAATAGAAGAGAATGTATGAGACGATGTATGAAGGTGAATGAAGCAAGAAGTGTATGCCAAGATCGAGTTGTTTGGCGGTCCGTTCTCTCTGCCTACCCCTGCGGAGAAACGGCGTGATGGTTAGTTAGTTAGTTAGTTAGTTCATAGAGAGTTCTGTAAGTACTATTATGGCTCGCCCTACGCACTTGCGATATGCGTTCTCTATTGGGATCACATTCTTCCATAATATTAAAAAATATCTCGAGCTGCGTAAAAGCTTCGTTCATGTTTTTTATTGTTAAGGTCTTGATGATTTCTTCTAGTTCATCTTCCTCACTTTCAATTTGTATACTATTTTCGTTCTCTTGTCGATCCATTAGAAATTCATTAGTCAAGAGTTCAGAATGGTTCAGAATGAGATTCAATCATCTCATTAACATCTTCACTGTTAACATCTAGGTTTAGTTCGTTCATTAGGTGAACTATTTCAAGTGTGATGGTTTTTGGAGTATCATCAAAATTTATGAAATGACTCATCATTTGTGGGCATAGTTGCTTCCATGAACCTTTCATTGTTGACGCTTTTATTTCACCCAATGCGTCTCCAATATTTTTTATTGGATTCCATGTGTTATAATTCTTCCAGAAATCTTTTAATATGGGCCCACCTTCCATGTCAGTTGCCTAGATGGCCTGATTCATTATCGACCGCATATAATATCGTTTAACCGTAGCTATCAGCGTTTGGTCCATGGGTTGTATGAGACACGTAGTATTGGGGGGAAGAAACACAACATTGATTTCTGGGTATAAATTTTCTAGAGATTTTGGGTGTCTTGGAGCATTATCTAAGATTAATAATGCTTTAAATGGTAAATTATTAACTTCACAACAATGTTTTACTGCTGGTACGAAATGTGAAGTGAACCAATCTTTAAATATTAAAGCAGTAACCCAGGCTTTTTTATTGGATTTCCAAATGACTTGTAGTGTTTATGGGAATGTCAGGGGGAGGGGAAATGAGAAAGAGGAAGGTTAGGTAGGGAGAAAGCCCCTAAGTGGGAAAGCCACGTTGGGTGACAGTGTTGTGAAAATGAAGGGATGGGGAGGAGGAAGGTTGGGTTACGGGGGCAGTTATGGGAGACAATTACAATCTGCAGGACTTACCCTGGAGATGGCCTCTTAGATGGGAAGTCTGCTCCGGACATTAGCCTAGCTCAGATCGGCAGGGGCATCAGCTTCTCATCGTATAGGGTCGCGGATCGATCGCAATCTTATAATTGGGTTGAGGGCATTTCTAATTCTACGTTAAATGAGTACAGGAAAGTGTTTTCTTACTTGGGGTTTATTGTAAGCTCGGACAAACATTGTGGGTTAAGAACAATCGAGTAGTTAGTAAAAATGTCTTAATCTAGGTATGATTCTATTGTAATATCTCTCTTTCTGATTCGAATCTCTAACCGGGTTATGCAAATGTACCAAGGGCTTAATCAACACATTAAGGGAAGATGGAAAATCAGCTTACATGGAGGTGATCTGGTCGGATGGCGAGAGTTGCTGGCAATGACGCTAAGGCTGTACATCTCTGCACTGAATTTAATGGGCTATTTAATTAGTAAGTCACCCTGATGAGTGCTTTGGCAGCAAATGGCACGACCAGCTGCGGGCTTCAGCCCAATAAACTAGTAACACAAAAATAGCCGTCTCTTTTCAGAGACGCAGTTATCTCTTCGAGCTCCAGGCGGAAAGTGATCGTTTCAAGGGGCCGCAAGCAACACCGCTGAGCTGCCGAGGCGCTCGCGTCGCCTACTCCTGTTTTGTTAATGTATGATCTGATTGGTTTAATTGGGCGCTAGAATCGCCTGATTGGTTAATTTATGGAGGGAAATGATGTGATTGCTTGCCGGGCTCATTTTCCAAGACGAGTAGCTATAACTCATCTCAGGGCCATCCTTTCGTTACGTAACAGACTGGAAGCAATTTTTTATCTTTCCCTTCCAATGCTCTAGGATTTTCTGCTTGATAAACTAACATTGTCTTCAATTTTAAATCACCAGCTTTCAACTTTTATGGACTGCACGCCACTGGTATACACATTCACAAAAAATCGTAAATAACTAAATGTTTAATAAATGTGATAAATAACTATTGATAAGTTAAATAGAATTCTTAAGCTTTTTAATTTAATTTTATATTTTATAAAAAATCTCCAGTTCTAAAATCGAACTATAAAAATATATATTCCAAATAAATACCAACTCTTCTTTTGCTACTAACCTTCTTATAAATGTAATATCAACATTCAACAGTAAAAAGGATAAAATAGCAACCGTAAAAATCATATCTTCTCCAAGCTTAAGTTTTCTAATAAAACTGTATTTTTCTGAACTGCCCTGCCAGGTCAGTATGTTTTTTCTGTATCTGTTTGCAAATAACTAGACAGAGAATAATGGGCAATATTTTTACAGCGCCCGTGAGGTGATTTTTCACAAGCCGTGCAAATTTTCCACTTATATGTACCTAAATTAAGCAATCGAGTTACGCAATTTTTTTTTATACATTCCATTATTTTTTACAAATTTTACAAAAACTTTGTAACATAGTCCCGTTAATCTGATTGATATCAGTTTATCAAAGGGTTCTTATTAACGTTCTGTACTTGAAATTTCAGAAAATACCTACTATATTAATTTTTTTTATGAAAATAAGAAAGTATCTTAACGAAAATTAAAAAAAATGTATTAAAAAAAAATAGAGAGAAAATCCAAAAAATAAAAGAGGAAGGAAAATTACGATGAAAATTTAGGAAATTAAATGAAAAATGGGTGGTAAGTACAAAAAATCTTTTTCGCGTAGTTGTTTATTTACCACATTAAATCCAATTAACGCTTTTTTTTCTTTGTAGATAGTAGATACCTACATAATATATTATTTTTGATCTTTACTTCGAGATGATCATGTTTCGAGAACGCTGGTTTCCTGTTTATCATCAAATCAAGACAATCGAAAAGATTGCATTTGGCTGTGTGAAATCGAATTGTATAATATATAAAAAAAAGTTCTCCGAATAAAGGAACCATCTATATACATGCGAACACTTTAACCAACACTCCCTATACATGCATGGGTATTCTTGCTATAGTCAGAGTCTGCATCAGCTTGTCAGGGGATTTTATTAAGGGTTCCATCACAATCCAACACAACGATAAATCCCACACTTATGAAAAGTGATATGAAGTCATTAAAAGTATGAAAAAAACTTACTTAAATACCTAATCTAACAGGCTAGTTAAAAATGTTTTTTCATCATTTTACATGAGTTTATATCACTTTTCAAAAGTGTGTCGCTTTATCACTGTGCCGAACTGTCCGGTTACCTTATTAAGAAGCCAAAAAAGGGTGCAAAGCATTATTCACTCGTATCCCTGAGAAATGTTACCTCGCGCTACTTCCCGGGGGAACCTGAAGCCTTCTACGCAAGGCACATGAAAATAAAGATGGTGGATTTAGACAGGAAGAATCACCATGTTAATTAGCTCCATTATTGTACCAAGAGATCAATTCGTTTTTTTTACAATAATAACGAATCCAATATAACCTGTAATATCTTTGCTTTTGGTATAATGGATATTAATTTACCTGAAAGTTTTACTGTGCTATTGAAATGACGGAATAATAGTCAATAGACTGAAATTATTTTAATTCAATTTTGGAATAACTTACTGAAGCTTATAAACCTCCTTGTAATATATTTTTAATCATTGAAGATATTAAACAAATAACACCTATTCAAACTGAAACACGAAACCGAAAAGACACGGTAAAGAAAAAGGTAGTAAGATATCCCATAATTGAATATTAATCCGGAAAAAATCAACAGATGATCCAAATAAATAAAAATGAGACACCATCTAAAGATTACTTTCCAAATAAAATATAATAAAACAATATAAAATTACAAATAAATTCGGACAGAATCTTGTAGTCATGGTAAAAAAGAATCAGCCAAAAATATATATGAAATAATACAAGGTGATATGACAGTTCTTAGAATTCGAAATATGAACCCACGACGTCAGAGCAGAAACAATTTGCACCTGGCAACTTAGCCACTTACCGGTCAATTAATACAATATATTGTCTCGGTGATAATGAAGAGAGATCGGACAACCTTGCATAATCTTTATCAGTGGCGTGCAGTCCATAAAGGCTGAAAAGCTGTTCCTTACCAAAGAAAAACGAAGCATTAAAAGAAAATAAAAACATAATAGACAAAAAAACACGACAAATTTGCGTTAAAAATCATTTTATTACAATTTTATGTATCTTTTTTATGTTACAATCGTTCTAATTCAATAAATTGTTTCTCTTTAAGGATTTTACACTTTTTACAATTATACATTTGACGTCCTTAATATATTTTTTAACGGGATACATAACGCAAGGCCATGTATCCGCATTTTCTTTGCACTGAAGCTGTGATACATACCAATTAAATTGGCAGTAATCTTTGTACCCGCTAGTACCCGAACATAAAAAAAAAACTGAACTAAAACGTAAAAACTGCGCACATGCCTACCTTTGGACATAGAGCAATGCACGCCACTGCTCTTTATATAACTATATTTATCCCGCTTTCATTCCTTCTCATTGATACTAGACATCAGTCGCATTTTCACTATAATATCGACCTAAGATATCACCTGGTGTGGTTAATAGAGCAAACAGAATGCTGCTTGTGGAGGTTTTACGCAAGCCCTTAAAAGAATCCTGCACTTTTTTTTATTTCCTATGACGCAATGAGTGGTAGGTATATTAAAAATAATGCTAAATCGAGTAGACTTCACCGAGCTTTTCATTTTTTCATTATTCACAATTACCTTAATGTAGAAAATCAGAGGAGACCAACCGACCGAAATTGAATTACCCCATGAATAAATTGCCGCATAAATTTCAGATCGACTTTCAAAGTGCCAGCAGTTCTTCTTGGAGTTTGTAAACTTTGTGCCTCATGCTTGATATTGATTTGATTCCGTGCATAGAGCAGTTTTAGTCGAAAGGGGAGAAACAAACGCAAACCTTTACAATAAAACTGGAAATACCATCTAAAGTCATGCCCGCCATCGTGCATTGGTCAAAAAACAAACAGATCTGGATAATATCATTCTCGGGTTGCGTAGAAACCAACCGCTGGCATTGTTCCATTATTCCTCACATAAATATTGCACGTATGCCAGTTTTTTTTTACATATTTCTGCCTCCCTTCTGGGGTCCAGCATTGGAGAAAGGACTCATTAGAGTTCTACCGAATCTTTGGCGAATCTACCATCTGAAGCCCGCAGCTCTCTTTAATACGCAATTAATATACATTAAAAACTTCATTTTCTCAAAGCCTCAACAAACAGTCACCAATAATTGTCGCTATTATCACCATGGCAGTTGTTCTTGATAATAAAAATATTAATTTTTAAAAGAAAGACAAACATTCCCGTGTTATGAATAACCTGACAATATTTGAAAATCTCCTACTACCATCACAGTAAGCGGAAGATGTGGCTTGTTCCTGGATAGGACTCAGCTAGCCGGTGAATTGAACTCACGATACCTGGGTGAGACCCAGATGCGATGTTGTTTCAGCCACTGACAAAGATGCTGCGAATATTTAGATGCTCAATAAAAACAAGGCATAAGTCACCAGGTACTTATTTGTGGGAGACCCAGTTTCTTCTTAATATTTTTTCCAAGTATTTTCATTAATAGTCATTTATATACGAGTACATTACCATTTTTTGTAACAAATGTTATTTTTGTCTGTTTTCTGGCTAGAATTTGTTATAAATGTATTTACTATACAACTAAGCGGGGATTGTCGAGAAATTTGAAAAAAATCATTAAAATTTCAAATTTAATTTTCAAGTTCTGTGAAAGCTCTATTCAAGTTCTGTTAGTATTCTAGCATTGAAATAATTGATCCAATAATAACACTATAATTAGCGAAATTTGAAACAAAAAACGACAATATTTACGACATTCTTTCCGAAATCGGCGCTACAGCCGGATGCAAAATCACCCAAGAAGAAGTTGGACTTCGCCAGCAGAATTGCTCCAAGAACAAGTAAACTAACAAACCGAAAACCAAGGAACATTGTCGTTAAATTTGCAGATACCTTAAAGATGATATTTAAGTTTTAAAAGGATAGAGAGAAGAGATGCTTGCTTCAGAATTGCAGTTTCCTGGAGCCAACGGAGTTTACTTGAACGACCACATAACTTCCAAAAATCGACATCTTCCTAAACTGTGTCGAGACACGAAGGTGGGAAAAAAAATGCTGAGTAATAAATTGCAAAATTTTCATCCGTGTAAGTGATACAACCCCATAATCTTAATTAAGAACCAAAATTATGTCAAAGGACTCTCAACATTGGTTCTACAAGCAGTGGCGTAGCGAGGGGCGGAGGAGCGGACCGCTTCGGGCGCCCCTATTAGAAGGGCGGCAAAATTTGCTTGTGCTATACTATACACGACCAGATTGATGAGTTCATAATTTTTAGTTTTATTAAAAATAACAGCTCCGTGCGGTAAGTCCACAGGTAGAGAAAGCTGTGGGTCAGTCAGACGAATTGTTCGAAAAGGTAGCTCCGCTTGCACACATAGAATGTCTCCCTGCCGCCCAGGTCCGAAAAGTCAAATTTTAAACTATTTTGGTTTTGAAATAAAAAATTTTCGCTCTTTCATATGATTCCTTTTTTTCACCAACACCAACATCATTATTTTTATGACGTCACAAGGGCGGAAAATTATGATTCCGCCCCGGGTGACGATGGCCCAAGCTCCGCCACCGACTACAAGATTCTACTGCCTCCACTGTCCCTTTAGCTTTAGGAGAAAGCACAATCATCACAACATAATATTTGCAAATCAATATCAAATTTACATCCAATTACAAATAAACCGTCAAAACGAAAGCATCTTGAAATCATTGATAAAATAATTTATAGCTTTTTACAATTTATGGGTTTAGCATCTTTATTGAGGTGTATTATTTAACGTAGAAATAACTGGTTAAATACGTTCAGCATGTTGTCAATAACCAGACTCCACCGTAGAACAAAATATCTTCATGTATATATTCCCTTGAATAAAACACTAATATTTCACCACGCTATTATTATACGTTTCGTTGAAAGAAACGTTATTTGTACCAAACTGTATATTAATCGTTTTACGTTATTCTTGCACCAATTTTAAACCAGTTCTAGGAACCTACCAGATAACCTTTACAGATTTTCGCTATAATATTCTCTCAGATGTTTAAACCATAAAGCATGTACCCGCTATTGAAAGCGCTACCTTGCAATACTTTTAGGTATCTTTTAAGTTTATTTTAGCCTCGCGAGCTGGTAAGAGCATATTTTAAGTGCAGTTGTAAGAGCCGTCCACAGCTTGAAGCATAAAAATGGTAGTTTCCAGATGAGGGTTTAATTAAAACGCCGGAATTATTATATTAATTGCATAAGAAATTAGTTGGCTGCCATACATATATAAGATAAAGAGCAAAAAATCTGTGTGGTGAAGCAATAAAAGGTTTGAAAGATGAACTCAACGTTTCGTGATATTTAGAGAGAATTTTTGGGAGGTTTCAAGGTCAACGAAAATAGTTTATACTTAAATTTACTCATTTAAATCATGAACTGTAAATGAGAAAACAGTAAAATATGTATATATATATTGTCTAATAATCCTAGTAATCTTATTAAAATATTTACTTTCTAATCTTATCCAAATTCCATGTAAAGCTTGTAAGTAAAACTAATAATTAAAACAGCATTTAAAATGTAGCGCAACACGTTGGTCGTATTATAGTGAATTAGGCCTTTCGTGATCGTTACTTACTCGTTTATCGAAATAATGTGACGATTGAACGAAATAAATTAATCAATTAACTGGTGGCGTAAGACGAGCACCTCTTAGGTAAGATAAGACTGTTCATCGAGGAATGTGAAAAGCGCTTGACAGTGAACTAATTACTCTTGTGTCTTTTCCGCATCTAACTTGAACGTTATTACAATGTGCGATATGATCTTACCGCCTCAGCCAGAAATACCACCTTGTCCCGATGCTACCAGTATACTAGAGAACATTTTTTTGGAATAGGAACACCTGTTTTTAGGATAGGAAGGAGGTTTTAATCAGCAGAAGCCACAAGGTAAGACAGACAGGGTCCGAGGAATGGGCGAGTATTGGGGTGAACCTTCCTGATAGACAGGGGCACTTAATGGTAACGAGCTTAGGTTTGTTTTCATCAATCAATTATTTTTTGAGGGGCCTGATATTCCGGTCCGTATTGTTCACGTTTTAGTTTTTAATGATAATTCCCAGAGATAACTTAGTCCTCTTCTGTTTCCCATTATTAAAATATGTTGTCGATGTACCTACCCCATATCATGGATATCTCTATGTTGTATCCGTTACAAGAAAACTAAACTAGTTTATTTTGGTTAAGAAAGGGAAATTGATGTCATTACTTCCAACAGCTTCTTTGCAGCGTCTCTTATAGATATTTTCCTGCTAACTTTCGGGTCTACGTTTGCTCCAAGTTATGTCATATCATTATTTGGGTATCGTATATATTTCGCCGGTGGTGTTTTTGTTATGGTTTTTGCTTTTGAACTCGTTTGATTTCGGACTAAGAATTAGTTTATAATTTTACTTTTTGCTTTAAGTTTACAATAGAAGTTCTACTACAAAGCTATCAGCACCGCATTCTAAAGATCTTCAATAATGTTAAAAGCTAGAAGTAAGCATTACTACAAATAGTAACGATTTATGTGTACCTAATTTCTGTACGGGTACTTAGGAAAATGTCTAAAGTTTCCAGTGCGATCTACATGAAATACATACCGTAAGTTTAGGTAAAACGCTCAAAAAGGCCTTCCCTGGTTTACAAACTGCATTTCATTTAGACCTTTTTTTTGAAAATTATGGAATTTAAAAAAATACATTTCAAATGGAAACCTTTTACATTTTTCTAACTAGCTGTAAAGAATTTAGAGATAAATCATGACTATTATTGTTTGTACTACGAATTTTAAAAGTGGAGTTTAGCGCTATTTTGAGTGTTGACTCTTAAGAAAAGGAGGAATCACTCTTGTACCCATGGTATATGGCTATCAAGATCAAGAAATTGACAGTTATTTTCACAATTTCAGTTCCCATTTCTTGTTAATATTCTACGTATATATTTTGTAAATACCCACGATGTGTACTGTTCTTAAGAATTGTACCTATTGTGTATGTCGAGAGTATCGAATGAGCTGTGTAGTGTGTAGTACATATATGTACAACAATACATAGGTTGTTTGCGTTGCTCTTCGCCCCTCTAGGACCATTCTCCTCACAGTGAATGTATCAATTTCGTTTTGTTCCTCCAAAATGCTAGTGATTTATAGAGAATAAAATAATTTTCTGTAGTCTGAAACAGTTATGTATAATATCTTATACTGTTTCATTTAATAATGTTCCATTACAAAGTTGCCAATTTAAAAAATATTTATGTAACTTTAAAAGCTTCAAAAATATTTATGTAACTTTAAAAGCTTCAAAAATATTTATGTAGCTTTTAAAATGAGAAATATGTATCCGATCTACGATCACTCCTACCAATTTTTTTTTTTCTGTAAAGGGTGGTTTGCCCTCCAGACCTCAGTGATATGATTCGCAGTGTTAAAGCCAGATTGACATAATGTAACAATAGGGATGAACATTTGAATTCTTGATTAACTAATCTAGAATTAAACCCATGAATCCAATCTGACGCTTAATAAGAAGAGTTAAGAGTTGAAAGAATTATTTTAATTAAATGAAAAAAACACTTTGTTTGAATCCACATTTATTTTGGTATAGTCGACTAGTTTCGGTTCGACTGAATCATCTTCAAGCCTTAAATATAGTAATATTAAATAACAGGAGTGTGCATGTCTGACGACCTCCATGGTCGAGGGGTAAGGCTCTCGACTACCAATCGGAAGGTAGCGGGTTCAAATCCCGGCGTGCGCAACTAAATTTTATTTAATTAATTTCTGCTGATTCTCAATTAATTAATATAAAAATAATGTACAGTATATTTGCGCACGTTCCAGAGTGAAAGATAATCTCAGTATCGCCCTGGTGAAAGACCACCATTCAGAATTGAAACGCTGCTTGAAATGGCTTTTAGCCGTGTTTGGTGACCAGATCTGAATAGCCAGGCATTTTTCCACCTTCCTCTTCCCCTTCTCCTTCCCCTCCCCTATACCTTCAGCCTCACAACATTTCCCAATTGGAGATGCCATAGTCTCACTGGCTCCAGACGGTTGGAAGCAGTTGAGACTCTTGTGCGGTATTCACGTAAAAAAAAAAATATATATATAGAGGTAAAAACTAGGGAAAGAAAGAAACGATTTTAAGAGGGAGACAACAATATAACAATAGAAATGTACAATACAATATAGATAATTATAAAGATGGTGGGAAAATCACGAAAGGCAAAGAAGGTTAGAACATCAATTAAAGTGGTGGATTATTTGAGGGGACGGAGAGTTGGAGGGGTACGGAAATATGTCCAAAATTGGACAATAAGTTTAATTTTAGGAGTAGGCCTATTTCGTTTTTGTGTAAAATATTTATTCCCGTAGTTTGATCAAAATAATGATTAGTATTTGACAAATGCTTCGAAAATTCAGAAAAATCTAAATTATTTAATATATGTCTATTTGAAAAATAATACATTTAGCAGTTTAAAACACAAAAAACGAATCAAGGAAAATAAAATACTTTTAACTGGTGATCTCGTGGAGACGTACTTGGTTCCATTTTCTGAAGGTTTCGTGCATTAGGCTATAAACTTGTTCAAATGAAGCGATATTATAACCGAAAATATAAAATATAAAGAGATCTTGTGTCTATTAAAGGATTTGAGACATTTGAATACGTTTAATGATGAAGTCTCAGGTAAAATAAATATTTAAATTTTTAGGACTGATGATGAAGTCGGTAAAATATCGAAAATGTCGAAGTAAAATATGAAGTAGTATGCAGATGCGAATATTCGGGTTTCAGGGCGCAACTATTTACCGGAGCCTTACCCAAATATTGTTTGTGCATGAAAATGTTAATATAAGGTTTGCATGGATTTAGCACAAATATTCAGTTAGTTAACACAACTTCCATCCTTATTAAAGCTACGGAGTAAGCTAAGGTTTCAACTGCGTAGTAAGTAACACATTTGCATGCATATCCTCCAATAAGACAGGGAGAGAGTTAGCATCAAAGAAAGAACAAAAGTTTAATATTTTGTTTGTCTTGTTTGTCCTCGTGCAATTAGTACTGCTTACAAAACTAATCTACCCCTGTTAAAATTGTGCGATAATTAATTATTAAAATATTTATTTAACAAAAGAAACTGGATTATCCAACAAACCTTAATTTTGAAGAATTTAAAGTATTACTAAATTTACTGATCTAGTCCGAAAAATATGACAATTAAAAAATTCAAATAATTAAAGAAAAACAATATCATAGTTTCTTAACTGGTACACGTCAAAAAACATATTCCCATCACAGAAATGTAACACCTCATGGGCACAAAGTCAATTCTATTGATTCTTGAGAGAATCTTTTCCCGTTGACGCGATCTTCACCACTGCCTGCATTTATTAAATTTATTATTTTTATAATTTCTTCAAATGATTGATAACTTTGTGGCGTCATTATTAATTAAATGTATTTTATCATATTTTAGAAACCAATCATTCGTTTGATATAAATAAAGGTTTAAAAGTTTTACATACAAATACAACCGGTTTACAATTAGATAAATTTGAAATTTTAGAAATAAGAAAAAGTGTTAATAGCGAATTAAATTTAATAAATAATCAAATATTTTTTTTAAAATAGCTCTTAAATTTATTTTCATATTAATATTAATAATAATAATTTTTATTTATATTTCTAATTTAAATGTATTATTCAATGTTTTATAATTATTTCGTTATTAGCATTATTGATCTATTACTTACCTACTTTAATTCATTTTTGTTTATGCTCATATTTTGTATATTCTTAAATTATTATTCTAAATTTTTTTATCATTTTTCTATGCTTGAAATTATTTTTTAGTATTCATTTATTCCTGAAAATGATAGCATTGCTATTGCAACATGTCGAAATATTTATATATTTTAATTAAAGTGGTGTATACAAGGTGTATTTTTAAATGTATAATTTTTTTTTTTTAAATACATCTGAATTTTTTTTTTTGTATATTTCTTTTTATTTGTACTTGAAAATATTTTTGTCTTACAAATTTTAAGGAGGTACGTGTAATTTCTCATACGCATTAAATATAAGATATTTGTAATGTATTAGAAATTAAATAAAAAAATATTATTATTATTATTATTAATACACAAATCTATAATACTTCAACAGCCTAACGGAAAACATCGGAACAATTGAAGTTGATATATGCCTAGCAAAAGCAATTAAAGAACTATTCCATGTAAAAAAAATAACAAAATGATAAAATTTTCTTCTAAATTTGCACGTAGATATATTTTTTTTAATTTCACATTTCCTTAAACCTAAATAATTAGAAATTAAAAATTTACTAATCATCATGATGCTCAGCCCTCTTTTAAGCACAAGCTTCCGCTACTATAGAAGAGAAATATAAAAAATAAAAATTATAATTATTGTTTAGAAACTAATAGTTTTTCATGTTTAATAATTTTATGCTCAGGCCCCAAATATCCCCAGGATATCGGTGCGGTACAAACGCCATTGCATGTGGGTACTAATATTAACGAAAACAGATACTATATGATTTTTCAACTATGGCAACCGACATGTGCTTAGCACAAATATTATTTAACAAAAAAAAAATAATTAAAATTTTCGAAAATCTATTATTTAAGAGGGGCTATTTATTATACATGAAAATTAATGTTTGTCTGACTGTCTATCTGTAGTCGATTTTATCAAAAATTACTTGACGGGTATCGCTGAAAATAGCACAGTTTGATCGTATTATTGCCGGGAAGATTTAGAGAGTAGTTTGAATGAAATCCAATAAGTAAAACTGTTGCTATAACGTTTTAAAATTAGTAGGAAAAACATTGTACCCGCTATGCTTTACTAGGTTAGCTAGCCCATAGAGCACTCTGGTTAGTCACAGATTACATATTCAAAAGAAGAAGTGTCGTATGGCTACAATATTTTCAAAATTGAAAACAAAATTAGGTAGCTACTTATGTAGGTAACTTTTTTTATTTGAATATATTTTCAAAAAAAAAATTTTTGTAATAAAACAAAATTTTCAAATGGCACCCGAACGACAAGCAAGAATTCACAACTACCCGATCAGATAGTTTATTATAAAAATACCGTAGTTGAAATATTGCAATTAATCAAATGATATGCTTCGAAAACGATAATTAAGGGTGTACAGTGTACACTAAACAACAATATTAAGGTTTCAGGACTCCAGTGGATGAAGTGTTGCGGAATAATTTACTGCGATAATTCACTTTGGGGTCTTCACAAGAACTTATGTAAGAAGTCGGCTATGTATTATGTAACAGCTGACACCAGCTGCTAGTTGTCAAATTCATTTATCCAATCTGGAGTACAATGCAGTACCTTTATGATTAAACAGACAATCACACGACATTATTTGTATTTTTTTTATATATGAATACCCACAAGAGTCCCAACTGCTCCCAACAGTCTGGAGCCACTGAGACTATGACATCCCCAATTGGGGAATATTGTGAAGCTGGAGGTATTAGGAAGGGGAAGGAGAAAGGGAAGAGTTAGGTGGGGAAATACCTGGCTATTCAGATCTGGTCACCAAACACGACTAAAAGTCATTTCAAGCAACGTTTCAATTCTGAATGGTAGTCTTTCACCAGGGCGATACTGAGAGTATCTTCCACTCTGGAACGTCAAATATACTACATGTTATTATTTTTAAATTAATTAATTATGAAACAACACAAATTAGATAAATAAAATTTACTTGCCACGCCAGGATTTGAACCCGCGACCTTCGGATTCGTAGTCGAGAGCCTTACCCCTCGACCATATAGGCCGTCATGGTTGCTTACAATCATTCCGTAATAGTAGTTGTATGAAAAGCGCACACTTTTCCACAGTTAAAATATGTTATGAGAGCAAACATTAAAAGCGCATTACGCTTTACGATTACATAAAATATTGATACAATTGGAACAAGGTTGCTAAATCTATATATATATAAAAATCAATGTAAGTTTGTTTGTGTGTCCTCGACTTTCTCAAAAATTACTTGACCGGTTTCGCTGAAAATATCACACTTTGATTTTATTAATACCGGGAAGGTTTAGAAAGTTTGAATGAAATCCAATATGTAAAACTGTTGCTATAGCATCTTAAAATTAGTATGAAAAACATTGAAACTGCCATGTTTTATTTAGGTTAGCCCATAGATATAACACTCTGGTTAACCACATATTGCATATTCAAAAGAAGAAGGTTTTTTTTTTGTAGAATATTTTCAAAATAGAAAACACGAGGAGGTACCTACTTAAGAACTTTATGATTTAGATATATTTTGAAAAAATAAAAGTTTGGAATGAAATAAAATATTCAAATTAATGTTTCTTTATTTGGAGATAGTTACTATCGATGTCAAATCAACTATGGCACTCTAATGACAAGCAATAATTCACAACTTCATAACTTTATTCAAAAAAAAAACCGCTAGCAAGGCCGGGTACACGTCAGCGAGTAAATAATGGTGGATTATTAATGTATATCGATGGTGAATGGAAAGGCTTATAAAGAACGGGAAAAACTATAGACCAAATATGTTAAAACTTTTAAAAAAAATCATATATAACTGGAGAAACACGAAAGGTCTAAAGGTTGTGGCGATAGCTTTGAATAGAATAGTCGCCTCGATTTCAGAAGGTCCCAAGTAAGAAACCCAGTCGAAACAATAACTTTTTCTCATTTTTTTACTAATGGTTATACCTTTACGATTATTGCTTTATTTAAATAAATACACATTTGGTTGGAGCCAAAAGATCAACGCCACAATTGCTTTTGGAACCGTTATTATTTTTTTTAATGTAAATTACGCCCAATAGTCCCAACTGCTGATAGGAGAGAGTGAGACAATGGCATCCTCAATTATGGTTAGTTATGAGGCTGGAGGTAGTCGGAAGGCAAATTAGATTGGGAACAGGAAGGTTATGAAGTACCTGGCTTTTCAGATCTGGTCACCAATCACGGCTAAAGTCATTTAAAGCAACATTTTGATTCTGAATGGTGGTCTTCCACAAGGGTGATACTGAGAGTATCAACCATTATAATTAGTGTATTGGATTATAATAACCTAACCCATGGTAAAAATTATTTTACTGTAAGCAAACTGACATATTTTTCACACGGTTGAAAACCTAGTTCACGGCTATATTTTTCATTATCCGTTATAGTTTTTGTTCTAGAAAATAGAGCACCATTGAGATTGCAAGCGCTAAGGGCGCGAGTTGAACAAGAAGGGTGGTGGTGGTGGCACATTACCTGGGGGATATTGGATGAACGAAGGGGTGGCGATTAATTCAATTAAACACCTTGTCTTTCTCCGCTTTCTTTTTAAAAGCAAACAGCTCGGTAATATATACCACTTTAATGAAAAACAATGTGACCAAACATACCTTCTTATTTTAATCATTATTATACTGTATAGTCGATATATCGCATTTCGTAGAATCGTTAAAAATACAGGGTAGGCAGAGGACGGACTGCTAAATAACTCGGCCTTGGTACACACTCCTTGCTTCATTCACATTCATGCATCGCCTCATACATACTCTTTTCTTATTCTGACTCTTGACATCGTCCGACTAAGTATTTGGTTCACTCGATCGTGCCATGGCTTCCTTGGACGTGCTGGGTTTTTCTTCCATTCACATTCGCGTCGTACTCGTATATTCTAATTACACTCCTTTCGTCATTCATCCGCTCTACATGCCCAAAACATCTAACCGATATTATAGACTTCACAAACTAACTTATTTAATGTGAAATTACGGACACACGTGTATACACGAGTATATATATATTTTTAATGATATTTTAGGTACCTTGGTTACAGGGGCGTACATTGTTCTATGTCCAAAGGTACATGGTATGTAGTTGTAGTACGGGTGTGAATTGTGCAGTAAATGTCTGAAAATTATCATCTCCCACTGATTATTGTTGCCAACTAATATGAGGGTATAAATATTCCTAACCAAAATAAGTCATTTCGAAAATGTATCATGTTTTAATTTTTTATGGTCCTTTTTTTTTACGGTACGCACAGCTTTTAAGCCTTTATGGACTGCACGCTACTGGTCGATTTTTTTTCTTCATTTTTTTATATGAATGCCGTACAAGAGTCCCAAACTGCTCCCAACCGTCTGAAGCCAGTGAGACTATGGCATTCCCAATTGGGGAACGTTGTGAGGCTGAAGGTATTGGGGAGGGGAAGGAGAAGGGAAAGAGGAAGGTGGGGAAAATACCTGCTAAAACACGGCTAAAAGCTATTTCAATCAACGTTTCAATTCTGAATGGTGGTCTTTCACCAGGGCGATACTGAGAGTATCTTTCACTCTGGAACGTACGCAAATATACTATATATTATTTTTAAATCAATTAATTGTGAAACAACACAAATTAATTAAATAAAAATTACTTGCGCACGCCGGGATTTGAACCCGCGACCTTCGGATTCGTAGTCGAGAGCCTTACCCCTCGACCATGGAGGCCGTAACTTACTTAAATGAAATGAAAATTTCTATACAATTGTAAAATATGGTTGATTTGACATTGTTTTTAGAAACGTACATGCTTATTTAAATTATAAAAGGAAAAATGTCTCCGTTCCTGTTTAATTATTTGTTGTTATTTTCCATGATTAAATATTTTATTTTTAAGTTTATAATCTTTTATTTTAGGTATAATCTTAATTTTAAGTTATTATAATCTTAATTACTTTTCCATGAAAATAAAAACTTTTAAAAAAAGTTTCTTATATTGTTATGATTTTTGTAATTTAGTGCATAATTATCAATTTATGGATATGTTCTACAAATATATTTTTTTATATAATTCCTCTCTTTGGTCAGCTTCATACGATATTTACCCACATAAAATTGAAGAAATACATCATAAATTTTTAAGGCGCAAAAATTATAAATTAGATATTCCAATTGAAAATCTAAATTAAAGTTAGTCGGTGCAATTACTTAAACTACCCAAATTTTCAAAGCGAAAGAAGATCCGTTTTATTTAAATATTTTTTTTAATTATCAATGGATAGTTAGATAGCCTTAATCTTGTAAGTATGGTTAATTGCCGTTCATCCAATAAATACAACACGAGAGTCCATTCTCCATTACATGTAATTTCTTCTCGAAGTAATTTTATTTATTTCTTGTTCCCAGAGATTGCATCATGTTAAGAATGAAACTTCTTCTATTGACGTATGTGTTTTTAATTCAATGGCATTGCTTCCTTTAAAAAGCAAATATATATTCAACTATATGACATGGAATAATTCTAGTTTATTTAAATATTGTTGGATAATATGTTTTTGTGATTGTCTATATATTTATATATATTAAATCCAAAATATGCATGTTAATTATTAAATAGTACCTACAGGTCATAAGAGAAAAAGATTTTTTTTTTTAAATAAAAGAGAACAGAAATAAATCGAAGAGAAAACTACTCGCAATAAATTATCAGATCACATTTTTGAATAATTTTTCAGCATTTGTCCTGTCTAAATCTATTACTCATTAAGAAGCGTAATTTCTGCTCTTACTTTTAGTCTAATGTTATATTCTACTGTTGAACTAAGTCTTTATTGTTGATAAAGTCCAACTATTTAAAAACATTGCTCAAATAACATTTCGTGGAGTATTTCTAATAAACCCTTCAGAAATCCGAAGGGTACCAAAAGAGTTGAACACTATGGAAGTATAGGTTCCATAATATCTGTAGTAGCGGCCATGATATATCTCCATGGGAAATTGATCGCATTGTCTGGGTGGATTTGGTCCTACACTAAAGCTTAGTTTGTTCTGAAGAGGGAGTAAGTCAATAGCCGCAGTGGGATTCGAACTAATTCTCGTACCAGACCAACATCCAATTCGGCCGGCTATCGAGCTGTTTTACTCAAACATACTATTATAATATCCTGACCATAGTGAATAGTGACCATGGAAAGCTAACTGTTTCTACTATACTCGTATAAAACCAAGAGAAAGACATTAATCGAATATTGCAAAAAAAAATTATTTAAACGAACTTCGTGTTGTAAATTTGAGCAAAACTGCAAACTATCGTATTGATAACATGTTACATCATATTTATTTTGTTTTACAATAATGATCCTTTTTTTATGTACGTTTTCAGGTACGATGGACACTTATATGAATGTGATGAATTTACTACCCGGCTTCTCTGTGTGTAATTATTTTTTCTTATCGAACTAACGATTAAAATGAAACTAGCAATAAGGCTTCCACTTTTATTTTTTGACAGTTATATGGATATTCCAAGCTCTTGTAATAAATAAAGCTTAAGTACTAATTGTGATTTATGTTATTTTTCGGCAGCCGAATGGGTACTTCAAACCCTTTAAGATCATGAAGAATTGACATTGTGAGTTAAAAATAGTTATTAGAAATCGTTTGATGAGCTTTCAATGTGACCTTGACGTCACGAGACACAATTCAGTACAAAATTCCCAATTCGAATGACATTATTTAATATAATTTTCATTTATTTAATATAATTCAATTTCATATTTTGTAAATGAAATTCTCAGCACTAGAAATCCCAGTGAGGACATCATTATTTGTTATATTGTTATAAACTAAAAAAAAAAAAAACATTGTAATTATTATTATTACGGGCAAAGTACCGCGCTAGTATTTTTGTATTTACCCTGACGTCACAAGTAATCGACTGATCAGTAAAATAAGGAACTGCAGTAAAAAATATAATGGTTTTAAAAATTCTGAATATATAACTTTCATTCTATATAATTAAACGTAGATTTTATAAATCGTTATATAAAAGTGAATTAAAAACTGTACTATCAACAAACCCTGTTCTGTTGGTACCACTGCTTCTGACGCCACACGTGCCGTTTTTGAGCCCAACTATAACCAGATAAGATGTTTTTCCCCTGTTTATCATGCTTTTGGCTTATAATTTCGCTGTTTACAGTTCCATTTCGCTCGTAAAATCATTATGTTTATTTATTGCGACTAGTTGACAGTTTTTGCTTGAAAATTCATACCAATTTTAACGAATTTGTTTACGTAATAATAATCTATACCCCTTCCAACAACAATGTCATTGGCACTTTGGTGATTATTTCTTCAGTTATTCTGGAATAATAATAATAATAACAAAGCATTTATATAGCGCAGTTTTGTGTGATTTCACTTCAAGGAAGCGGGGGATTTCTAATGATAACCTATTATTTCTTACAATGCATAATATATTTATTTTTGTTTCAAGCCATTGAAGTTACACCAATATTTCAAACCTATTCAATTTATCCAACACATTCATCAACAGTTAATATCTGTCTACTGCTGTCACGGACTGTTGAAGTCCGCAGATGCGCAATGAAAACGAACTTTAAAATTTTTAAAAAAAATACAGAAAATTAAGTTAGGATGTCAACATTGAATGAACACAAAATGGACTGGAGTTCCTTATTCTCCTAAACTATCAACATTTTGGTGGCTTATATATTAAGCACTATTCAGTATTTTAAAAAAAAAACAAAAAGTTCTGTCCTCAGCATACTGTAGTTACCATGATACATTTTTAAATAACATGAAATTTTGTTGTAGGAGACAACCTCAGTATTACGGTTAAATTATTTTTTACAACGGGATTTATAGGATACTTATATTTGTTAACGAAATCCACCCTGAAAGTAAGTTTCTTTATATCGCGCCGTGGTATTAAAATAAAGATAAACCTTATACTCCGACATGACAACTTTCCAAGAGATATCAAAAAGCTTATATGTATTATAGAAGCAAGAAAAAGAGATCAAGAATTAAGCCATACTTTGGAGTGAGCGCTGAGGTCAGAATAGACGACAGAAACAAGAAACTATCGGTTATTGGAACACATTTAGATTGGCACTCAAACCTGTTAATACATAATATATCTGCAATACATGCAATACATATCATAGCCCACACAGGCAGCGACTATGTGGGTTCCCATTATTTTTAATTATTCCCAATTTAAAAAATCATGCACATAATTTTTTTTTTACAAATCATGTTAAAAATAGTGTGAAAAAAAAAATACAGTGTAAGAACAGAAGATGCTCAGAGGAACTAGTGTCGTTGATCCCTTTGGCACCGATGCACAGGCGGGAAACACGCCAAACGCGCGCCCAACATTTGTACATGGTTGACATTTGCCACATGAGAGCTTCTCGCTTTTATGACTCATCCTTGTGTTGTACAGCACGGCTGTGGAATGTTCTGCCGGCCTCTGTTTTTCTTCCCTCCTACAACATGGGTCTCTTCAAGAACCAGGTTCACTCCCTTTTATCCTCTAAAAGACCCCCCACACAGGATCCCCAAAGCTATCTTAAGGAGCCATAAGAGTATGGAATAAGTCTTTTCACGTTATTTGAGCATAGCCTTTCACACAAGCTTAACTTGTACTTAAAAATAAATAGGTACAGGGCGACAGAATAATCTAGAACATTTATCAATTGGAACTAAAAAAAATCGATATCATGGTATTATCAAGCTACTTACTTTGTCTTTGAAGTTTGAAATCTGTTGTCAGAAATCCGGGTAGAAGTATTATACCGATGACTGATTTTAAATTTATTTATTTGTCCACTGTTTAAATTTACTCAAAATGAATAAACCAATGCATAGTGGAACGCGGGCGTGTTTCAATGCGTATTTCAGCGCCGATTAGCAGAATTTTGAGCGTGGATGCTCATAGTCAACTTAGAAGATCTTTACAAACGAACTATTGAAACGACTATTACGGTCATAGTATGGTCTATTAACAAATATTTTGAATTTCATACCTATTTAAACCATATTTTTGTAGATTTATACCGATTATGAAACAATTATGAACAAATGTTTTCAGGTTTTTACGGCCAAAAGTATTTTTTTCTTGAATTGTTTTTGGGATATATTATGCTGTTTTGCACTTCCTCCTCCTTCAGCCATAACGGCCATAAGAGAATTAACAAGCCGAACACGGTACCATTTCTATATACATATATACACTATACACCACAATCTACACATCTGCCCTGATGATGGACACTGTAACATAATCCGAAACGTTGACTACAGGAGGAGGAAGCGCAACACGGTATAATTACCCAAAAAATATTTAGGAAAAAAATTATGAGCATGCACAGATAAATCAGAATAAAGAGATTCTTGCTTCTGTAGTGGAGTGGATGGATATTAGTTTTAAAATTATTTACCTTTTTAACGTTTGACGTTTGGATGCAAACAAACCCACGAGTGACACTAATCACCCTCCATCATTTCTTTGCTTGTATCAACCTTTTCCATGGAACATTCTGCGGAGGATTTGCCTAGGATTACAATTCCTTTGAATCCTTTATCTATAATCACATCACAACCTTTGTCCTCCTCCTTCAATATACCACATATTCCCATGCATTGTATTACCAAGAGTTAAGAAACTCATTGTGGAATTTTCCCCATTTTCCCATTCTTGTATAGTGATTGCAGATTTTTTTTATTTTCTAATGTCATTATGCTTTCCATTTATTGAGAGGCATTTTTTTCTTAACATTTTATCATAGAACATGTATATTTTCAATTTGATAAGGCTCCGGTTGGTAAGGGGCAAACAAAAAGTTACAGATAAATTATAAAACTTAAATCTCACATTTCATTTAAATTAAACCCCAGAATGTCCGATATAACCGCGACTTAGTCAAATTGCAGCGACAATATTCGAAGATTATGATAAACGTCGCTACGCACTTAGAACCAGTTTGGGCGAGCTCGCAATACTATCGGTGCGCACTACTAATACATTCAAACGAGCACTCTTTAAAATTATGTGTGTGTTCATTCAGTTTTGAGGTTATGCTTCATATTCGAATTTGACAGTTTACTGTAAACAAACATTAACGTCCAAAGGAACAATGGAAGAATTTTTTTTTATGTAATTTTTATCCGATATGTTTTCAATTGACATTAACAATATCTATTTTGATACGTAAATGTTAGAAATACAAAAAATCACCTCTCAATGCTATTTATCTTCGTAGAAAAACGTTAAATAATAAAAAAAGTTTTCACGCATAATATGATGTAGAATCATCTCCTTTCGAAAAGTACTACTAATTTCTGAACACCGTTTGGTTCAAGTAAAAAACATGCACTTGGATCATCGAGCTATTGAAATACCTTCATCTTCCTATAAGTCACCTTGGTGTTGACATTTAACACCTTTTAAACGATCGCAGCGCCCTCAATGCTGTCTACATTATTTTGCCGACCTGTATGTATATACCCACGATGAGTATAGAACTCGGCCTATCCAACTGCTAACCGAGGGTCTAACGGACATCGACATGTCGACAACTAAAACTATAACTTTATAGCTTATATTGCATATTTTTAGCGCACTAACTTTACTACCTGTCTTTCTTGCGAGTTAAATATGCAACAAACAGATCATTAAAATGATTAATCAAATAATTTTATCAATTCATCAAAGATGCATGGCTAATTGCGAAATATTTGCGACCAGAAAAAGTTGCGTTGACTTGGAAATTTGATTCAAATAATTCTTGATCAATTGAAAAATTTACCGTAAGATGGAGGTGCGGCAAGTGGTGCTGCTTCATTGTTAGAGCTCAGTGATAAGGAAAGCTGAGGGGGAAGGATATCAAGACAAAGTTTGCAGTGTACAAATCAGTGTATCGCACCACGCTTACTTATGGTTACCAGATCTGGATGTTGAACGAGCGAACACGTTCCAGGGTCCAAACCGCCGAAATGAGATTTTTGAGAGGAGTTACAGGAGCCACAAAATGGGATCGAATAAGACGCTCGATGATCCGGTAGGAGCTAAAAATCAAACCACTGCTACTCTTTATAGAAAAGTTGTAACTGAAATGACTTGAATTATGAATGCCAGGAGGTCGAATTCCGCTGAAAATTGCTAAGAGTGGTATTTATTTCAGGGGGAAGACGTCCAGTGGGCTGCCCCGGACACAGGTGGGAGAAGCGAGTCCAGTGACTGTGGGAGAAGAGGTTGGACTTACTATGGACGGATACCGTTGACGTAGCACAGAACAGGGACGGCTGGAGGTGCTTTGTCGATGCGAAATAGGACAAGGGGAAGAAGTTGTACGTATATTTCTACTTGTATGATTTTACGGTTGTTTGAAATGCGTGCACTAATAATGTAATGAGAAAGTAATTAATCGAATTTATCACTTCAAATGGAATACCTTCACTAATTAGATTGCTGAACTAAATAAATCAAAACCTCAATCCGTTTGTGTTCAGTAAGATTACAAATTAGATCAATTACTCTACCTCTATTGTTGTCCACGAAGCCCAGACAACACCTCAACCAATTAACCCATTTACCGAGAATTATAATTATCATCTGTCCTCTCTTGTCGAAGTAATTACGCAGGCGCTTAGCACTTTGTACATTTCAGATCATTAGCTCAGAAATTAGTAAAATAAATATTATAAAAAGCGAATGTCTTATCCGCGGTGCCTTGGGGGTAGACATGCGGAAACAATGAAAAAATGTTTACTAGATAGGTACATTACAGTACTAGGTAATCACTTCATGACACAATTTTACACATAGTTTTTACAGGGCAAATAATACATATAAATTCCTTAACACGCAAGGAGAAGAAACAAATATAAGGGGGGCGGGGTAAAATACCAAATAAGTATTTAAAAAAAAATTGGATTGTTTACAAAAACCAAACATACGTTTTTTTTTTTGAGTTTCTCGATACACACTCCTCAAGGCCTATGTCATCTTTGGGAATGCCGTGTAGAGGGTCTTTTATAGGATAGGAACTAGTGAACCTGGGTCTTGAAGAGACTCATGTTGTGGGAGGGAGGAAATATAGAGGCCGGCAAATCATTCCAGAGCAGAGAAATGAATAAAAAAATTAATAAACCGTATATATATATATATATGTTCCAACATATGTTGTTTATAATAATAAATAATAATAATTGGATTACTTCTATAGCGCCGTTTTCGTGAGAAAATCACCTCAAGGGCGCTTTACAAATAATTTATATAATGTATCACTTAGACGTATAACTAATACCTTGGAGCTAAAATTTATTACTAATGGCTTATAAGTAAGATTTATAACTATTGACTTACAACTAGACTTATAGCTAGAGATGAGCAACTGAGACTTATAATTAGTGACTTGCATCTACGGCTTATAGCTATTGACTTACAACTCAAAGTTATAGTTAGTGACTTACATTTTAAATACTAGAATATAAACGTAACATATATATAAACCTAATACACATTTTAAACTAATAAATATTTATGACCGAGTGCAAATTTCATTCATAATACTTCAAAATGACTTTCAACTGTGGCTTAAAACTAGAACTACAACTAACAAACATATTTATAATATTAAAAAAAATACCTGTCAGTGGTAAAGCATGCAAAACTAGAAGTGTAATAAATGTTATTAAATTAAAGAAGGTGACCTGGGCGGTAGAAGGTAAATAGATATATAAGTAATTCCCTAGGGCTGTTGAGAGCATTTAGTTTGAGTCTTTTATAAATGTTTTATAATTTAATTACCGCAGTCAAAATCACGCGAAATAAACGTGGACGGTACTGAATTAGGCTGGCGTCAAATGTCACATGGCACGGGTGTCACGTGGCCTCTGCCCACAGCCGTCGAAATGGTACGTTAAGGCAAGTCTATCAATTCTGACGTCAGTGGTTTCAATCCAAATTCCCGGATTAGGCATTGTTTGAAACTTCCTTTTAAATGGAATATATTATTTTTTTATGCGAGTACCGCACAAGAGTCCCAACTGCTCCCGACCGCCTAGAGCCAATAAATATTTTTCTATTTAAAAACATTATGTTTATCGTATTGCTTAATAATACTATCATTATTTTGAATTAATAAATAATAACTCTCCGACGCCCCTATCCCCGTTATGATAATTCGATGGCCTGTGTGATTGAGCGGTTACGATCCATGGCTACGAATCCGTAGGTCGAAGGCTCAAATCCCGGCTTGTAATAATTATAGAATTAATAAATAATAACTCTCCGACGTCCCTCTCCCCCTTAAAGTACCAATTAATATTCCAATATTTCGTGCCCGCGTAAAACTCGTGGGAAAAAGGGTCGCATGATTTATGGATTGAATTTGTAAATAGCAGAAAATAAATAAAGTTCTTCCTTTTCAACAAGGAGCACTCGGCAAATTTAGTTGATCCCAAAAATACAATATTTACAGTCATGCATAAAAGATTCAAAAGCGAGTAATTTTGAAATGACAAATCTACGGTGGTTTATTTCTGTTTATGTATTTTTACTGATTTGTTTCGAGAAGCGCTTGGAAGGAGAAAGCTCCCAGGGGATGGTCAAGAGGCTAGACAAAGTACCATAGGCAACGTAATATATTTTTTTAGTTTTCAATGGTATATTTTATTTTGTTTGTTAAGTAAAATGTTTTTTTCTTCCGCGAGATAGTGCTCAAACCAGGATTTGTTTTCTATTGTTGGGGTGTGTCTAAGAAGTGGTATTTCTTTGTAAAATCTCGAGTATAGAGGATGATCCAGGATTCCGTTTATTTTATTTTATTTTATTCAGGAATTGAGATCGGAAAGACGCGTTGGAGGCGAGAGGTTGTGGCTTCTATTCTTACTTCCTTTTGACTATTACCACAAAAATATTACCTATCACACACAAATTAACTAATTAAATTGCCTTTTTATTCATTCAAACAGGTTGAGTTAATTTTTTACGACCAATATTTCAAAACTTGATGAGGTTTACAAACAACAACAAAAAAACTATGAAACAAAAACATTATTTATACTTTCCTCAAAAGATTGTTATTCACTTTGTGGCGTCATTATTAATAAATTAAATAAAAATTACTTGGTATTCACCACTTTATTAATATATACATATCAAGATGTTTCGATATCGATGCTGGAAAATGGGGCCTATCGTCGGAAGTTGAAACAGCTAAACCTTAGTAGTAAATCAAGCAAAACAAAGTTCCCCACAGAGGCTTACGAATATTAAATCGAATTCTACTGAACAGTAAATATATAAAATAAAATAACCTCTCACCCGAAAAATATGTTTTTTTAAGCGTTTTCACTCTTGTTGCGAACCTCTTTTACCTTTTTTCCGATTTAGCCGCTCGGCCAATCATGTGCCACAAAAGAAAACCATAGATTTGCAGACAAGGACCCCGTGACAGCCTTATTATGGATCTCATAAACAGGAACGCACTCTACGTGGAGAGAAAAACAGGAAAGGGTATAAAAGTGCGAACAAGCATTCGAAATGTGAGAATGGCGACCTCCGTGGCGGAGCTGTCTCCTTATCTACGTTTCCAGAAGTCAAGACAAATTTCTAAGAAATAGGTAGTAACTTTACGCTGATTTTCCAGTTAGTCACAACAATTTGCTGCTTATTTATCTATTATACTTTAAGTTATACTACGTAAAAGCTGAAAGTCGTTAATGTTTCAAATTAATAAACAATCAGCGGAAGGTGATAAAAAGCAATCCACGCCACTGGGTACTACCAGTATCGCCCTTGTGAAAGACCATAATCCAGAATTAAAAAGTTGTAACGTATTACTAGAAATATCTCTAGTTTAACTGCCTAACCTTCATCCCGCTCATCTCCAAACTTTCTCCAGTCTCATAAGATTCCCTAAATTACCGACGCCACAGTCCCACTTCCAACGGGTATGGGCAATTGGGACCCCCATACGACAAAAAAAGCCCCCTAATATTGTACAGTTTCAGAATTTCGTCACTAGAAGTGACGAAATTCAGAAAAACGCGGCTGACTCCTCGTGACTGAAGTGAGGACGATAGCTCCGAAAATTATTGGTATCCGAAAGGTATTGTAGAAAACGATTTTGTACTTTTTAATCCTTTCTGTGTGTTATGTGTACCTGGGATTCCTGACTTGAGAGGCGTACTCCAGAGAACTGCGTACATACGTTAAGTACAACAGTTTCATTTTGTTTACTTTTTACAATGTGTCCGGGGGTAAAGTGCAATAATTTCGCGAGGTGGTTCTACATGATGGTAGAAGTAAAAAGAAAATATTTTTTTCGAAATTCCAACTAGAAGAAATTATTATTTTTTCCATACAAATAACCTGAAAACCACCCTTAAAGATCAGAATTTCTGAAAAACAATAATTGTACTAACATGTAGAATCAACCCCCGAAGTTACTGCGCTTTTCCCCCGGACATCCTTTATAATATGGCATGGAAAAAGTATTAAAATAATCAGAACCAAAAGAGTTATTATTTAATGATAATAATTATATGTATTATTTCTAAAAAGATTTACTAAATTCACGGAATATTTTTTACTCTACCATCGTAGTCATAAGACTATCATCCCAACTTTGTACTTACAACAAATTATTCAAGAGCCAAAATACCAAAGCTTTCTATTTCTAAACGTGAGACGTACTCACAAAGCTACGGTTCATTTGGCTCACATAATTTGGATAGGAAAAATTATAATCTTTAATGTCATCACGGGCCTATTTCGCAAAGGCTATAATGTGTGGGTTCTAGAGGAGACCCTTTGTGCCACAAGGACCGTGAACCCGCCACGCTGCTTACCTTCCTAAGTACCAACGTCTATATTGGCTAACCTCGGGTGTCGGAAGTATAATGCGCGTTTACGTTTAACGCTTTTCACGTTATTACGTAAGATGTGGGAGTTTTAATAAATATATAGGTCGGAACAAAATGATACAAGTATTAAAAAAAATCGCTTTTTCGATAAAGAGATTAATATTATTATTATTATTATTACTAATACTTGGAAGGCAACCCAACAAAAATGGTGGAATGGCAGAATAACAAAACCGTGAGGTCAGTCTGTTGATGGTTATGTGTGATGGTAAAAGGTAACGAGCAGTGTCCATGTTGAGAACATCGTAACTCAGAGTCACTCGACTTGTTTGTGTTTCCGGGGCGAAGAGCAAACATTTTGCAGATGTTTAACATGTTTACCCAAGGGCGATAGGTACGTACCTACGGCAATTTAGCAATGAATGCGAATCTTTATACTCTCGAACATGAAATTTCACATATAAACCAATACAGGACCAAGGCGAGGCGAGGCGAGGCGAGGCGAGGCGAGCACCTCTACTACACTATCACATTCGGCCCCTTCAGGCTCGCTGAGAGCGTAGATCAGGCAGGTTGTAGATACTTTCAGTCTCACCCCGGTGAGAGACCACCATTCGGAGTCGAAACCTTGCTTGAAATGGATTTAGACGTGTTTAGTGACCAGATCAGATAAACCTTCATATCCCCATCCTTCCCCTCCCCACTCCCTTTACTCTCACAGTATACCTCTTTGAAGATGACATAGTAGTGGATCTAGCAGATGGGGAGCAATTAGGACTGTGCGATACTCAAAGAAAAAAAAAGCCCGCCGAGAGCAAAAATCAGCCAAAACATTTTGCTGGCGATAAGCGCGCACAGATGTAATCGCGATCGCGACTATATCGAGCAATCATATATGAAACCATGTGAGACTTCTGCCGGTAAAAATCAGCCAAAACATTTTGCTGGCGATAAGCGCGCACAGATGTAATCGCGATCGCGACTATATCGAGCAATCATATATGAAACCATGTGAGACTTCTGCCGGTAAAAATCAGCCAAAACATTTTGCTGGCGATAAGCGCGCACAGATGTAATCGCGATCGCGACTATATCGAGCAATCATATATGAAACCATGTGAGACTTCTGCCGGTAAAAATCAGCCAAAACATTTTGCTGGCGATAAGCGCGCACAGATGTAATCGCGATCGCGACTATATCGAGCAATCATATATGAAACCATGTGAGACTTCTGCCGGTAAAAATCAGCCAAAACATTTTGCTGGCGATAAGCGCGCACAGATGTAATCGCGATCGCGACTATATCGAGCAATCATATATGAAACCATGTGAGACTTCTGCCGGTAAAAATCAGCCAAAACATTTTGCTGGCGATAAGCGCGCACAGATGTAATCGCGATCGCGACTATATCGAGCAATCATATATGAAACCATGTGAGACTTCTGCCGGTAAAAATCAGCCAAAACATTTTGCTGGCGATAAGCGCGCACAGATGTAATCGCGATCGCGACTATATCGAGCAATCATATATGAAACCATGTGAGACTTCTGCCGGTAAAAATCAGCCAAAACATTTTGCTGGCGATAAGCGCGCACAGATGTAATCGCGATCGCGACTATATCGAGCAATCATATATGAAACCGTGTGAGACTTCTGCCGGTAAAAATCAGCCAAAACATTTTGCTGGCGATAAGCGCGCACAGATGTAATCGCGATCGCGACTATATCGAACAATCATATGTGAAACCATGTGAGACTTCTGCCGGTAAAAATCAGCCAAAACATTTTGCTGGCGATAAGCGCGCACAGATGTAATCGCGATCGCGACTATATCGAGCAATCATATAAGAAACCATGTGAGACTTCTGCCGGTAAAAATCGCGTCTTACCTAATGTTATGCTAACCATGTGAAGTATTCTAAAAATGTGATTTCCCAAACACTACATCAAAAAATAAAAATAAACCTCCACAATAATCACCATGACAACATCTGTCACGGGGACATTATTCAGAAATATTCACCATTATCCAAACACAAGTATTATTTGAGAAGAATACCTTTGATCGCATTATCTACATGTCGACAATACAAATACCTTCAGCCGTGCTGGGAAGGGATGCCTCCCCTCACAAAAGGAATTGTGACAGGGCATATCGGAATGAAGAAAACTTCCAACGTCACCGTCAAAATTCACGGTCTCCTTCCATTTCTAAGGATAACGTTTGATTTTCTCGTGGAAAGATGAGACACTATTGATAAAAAGCTCGGTATTTCTTATGTACGTACGTTTCCTGAAACTCTTGGGAGAAATGAATAAACCGCTATTTTAAGAACGACGGATAGGTACCCTTTGAAAAGTGTCTACGTATTTATTTAAATGAAACTAATTTCTTCCTTTTCAGATTCATGTAATTTATGCATTTGGTAGTCATACTAGAAACTCGTGCCAACCTCGAAAAAGGTGTTCACCAACCCTTAATTCAATGTCTACGAGCCACACAAGAAATTGAAATTTGTATTGATTGAAGAAAAAGCTGGAGGATGATTTAGTTATTGGGTTATTGTAAAGACCCTCCTTAAAAACAGAACCCACAGCCTCAAAAAAGTTTTAAAATATTGTTTTCATAGTTCTATTGGCTCCGAGCTGATGGGAGGAACTATGATACCACATCACAATAAGTTTAAATCTACAATAATTTTATATGCAAGAGAATTCTTGAAACTCGCCGTCGTCATGAATGTGTCGCAATTACTGCAATATATTATGACATGAAAAATATTCTAAATCTTTATTTAGAACATGTAATTTTACTTTTTGTTTATTAGTGTAACTGGTAAATCGATTTAAAAAATGGTTATCTGTCAACAGATACAAACGCTCGGGCTTAGCTCTTAGAGATTGACCCCGTATCACAGAACATCGATAAAGGATTTATCGATAATATCGGTAACTTGTCATCGTTCCCGAGCATGATTGCAGATCGCTAACAAACAAACAAAAAACAGTTCACATCGACTAGACATGTTTATTTTTTTTGACGTAAACTCTCGTTTGTTCGTTGGCGATCTGCAGTCTTGCTCAGGAACGATGACAAGTTACCGACGCTATCGATAAAACCTATATCGATGTTCTGTGCTAGCGGGCCTGATACCTTTTCATACCAGCATAAAATCATTTATTAAACTTAGAAAACACGCTTTATAAAATAAAATAAAGAAAATACCCATATTTAAGTCAGACGGTAAACAAAGTATTTTTTTTTTTACTGGAACTTTTCATAATAATTATGATTCATTATTTATCCGAATGCCGAGGGCATAGACATAACACAATATACTCGTACATTATAGTCGTATGAACAAAATGTTTACATGTGCTTGGTGGGCTAACAAATCTGATGGTGCCCAAATCTTAATTTCCACCACTATATTGGACGAGTCTATTCTGACAGGGTCTAACCGACGCGCCGTGGAAACCCGAACTTTTTTGTGTGAAACGGTTGAATACATTAGTTGGTACCTCTCCACGAAATATCATAGCATTCCGACCCCTAATTACTGATTTACCAGTTCAGTTCATTTCGTGAGTTTTGGGTGCACAGTCTAGTGTTTGAAAAAAGCTCATCATATCCACTTTTCAGCCGAAACCATTTAATATTTCCCCTTTCACAACCTCTATTAGAAATACAACGATTTTATAGTGTGAACTAACCAATATTAATACTCTATTGCAAGGTATATAGCAAAATTATTTGATAGAATAGTAGACAAAAATTGCAGATATAGTAAATGGATTTAGGAAGTATATTTTGTGTGTAGGTATTTAGAGAGATGCAATATATTTGTTTTAATTATTATTTTATTATTTGGAAAACATACGGTTACATTACAATATATCTGTATGAATTAACTTATTACTTTGTTTCATTGATCAGTGAAGTTTCGGCGATATAAAAAAAATGTAAATGACAAAATAGAAAGAGGAAAAAAATTACAAAATTTGATAATTAGAATTATGCATATTTGTATATTCCTGATGAGGAAAGTATAGCTTTCGAAATATGTTGATATCAATATATTAATAAAGTGGTGATTACAAAGTAATGTTTAATAATTTAATATGTCGACCCGAAAAAACGTTTTATTTTTATTTTTTTATTTAATATAATCATATTTACATAGCAAATATGACAATTTTCATTTTTTTACCGTAAAACCGCAAATAATAAGTCGCCTCTAACATCATAAACACTTGATTTCTTTAATTGCTCATATTTTATAAATTAAAATAAAAATAATTAAAGTGATTCTAATCTGTACTAGATATTTACCATATCTTAAATTAAAAAAAAAGATCATTCAGTTTGGGTGGATATTATACAGATCCAAAATTAAGTTTTGTCTGAAACGGGCCGCGCAGCCGTTCCTCTTAATCGATGTTACAAAATAGTTATAAAATTGACCCCATAATCTTTTATACTTTACCCATCAATCTTTCACTTATTGCGTGTTTGATAAAGATTATTTCAGAATTTGTTAAAATCATTAATACACAAATGTTAACATAATTGTACTATTTTTAATTTTATTTTTAATAGTAGTCTATGTATATTTTTTTACAATTTCACATTTATCCATCTCTGTAATATATAAAAACACAATGATTTTTTTATTCACAATGTCATGCACTTATATTATATTATATTATGCACTTGTGTATTATGTATCATGTAGATCAGGCTATTACTATTTTTATTTTTTTTAAAGTAGTATCTACAAATTAAAAACCTTTCCCTTTATAACTTCTCTGTCTCATGCACTTATACAGTATCATACATACATATATATTATAAATATGTTACACTTATATACCAACTATGCATCATGTTATTTTTTTTTAAAGTTCTGTGCACATAATCATTTTAATGTTAAAATATGTAAAAGCCCTTTGGGGCGTTAATAAATAAATAAATAAAAATAATTAAGTTAGTGCACAAATGTTGGATGGAGAGTAAAAATAAATAAAATAAATACATCCTCTGAGCGATAAGTGCCTATTGTTGACAATATTCACTATTTGTAACAATTTCTTTTAGGTAAAATTTATTAAGTAATTAATTTCCTTTTTTTATTTCCAAAAATTATTGATAACATTTTAATTTGCATACACTTTATTAGTAATTGTAATAAAGGGTACCTTATTGTCAGTATTTATTCCTACGAACCCACATTCCTAAAGGTAATAAAAATAGTAATTAACCTTTTAATGTAAATAAAAAAAAAGTGCTTCCTAAATGAGATTACATAAATGTCTCCAAGAGAAAAAAAATAGCGTGGATAAAAATGAAACATTTTGCTCGTGGAAATCGGAATAACTAATTCATTTTAGCCTTAGAAGTGGCACTTGAGAAAGCACCACTTGCATAATTTCAAAAAATACATCCATACTTCTTAAAAGCTCGTCTACAAAAATCTTTGTTATCTCGTAGAAGGCTACACTCCAATTAAGCGTTAGTGTGTTTTCCCTTCCCAAGGATTTTTACTGCAAATTAACGAAGAATAGCCGAAACGTGTCAGGAATGGGCAATGTATGTGGCTGTGTGGACTATTCTATTTCCAAATGGGTCGTATTTGTAGTAACTCCACAAAGCTGAAACAATATTGGTAAAAGAAAGCAAATTACGTTATTCTTTGCTAAATGAAAATACGTCGCTAAGGAGACTTAGGAAACTTCCCGAGGGCTCACATCGTACAAAACAATTTGTTTAGACTATATTCGACTTTTATGAAAAGGTACAAGTTTAAAATACAAATATTTTACCAATACAGAAACAGGAATAACGATAAAGCTGTTTGAAATTAAAAACATTACTGTTGTAAAAGAAGAAAAATACATTGAGCAAAAGATGTTCAAATGTATCTCTGCAATTTTGAATTTCTCTTTTGGCCGCATAAGCAGAAAAGATGTCGAACATTTTTTATTTCTCTTTCTTGACAATGTGTTTAATTGATGATACATGATCTAGTCGGATTCGTTGCTTTTATGGCAATGAACACTTCATTATTAACATCTGATGTTAACTGTTTGGCCTTACTTTCCTTAATATTAGACGTTTGTTGACTTTTATTAATTTCCAGGTGTCACCAGACGATTATTCACGTTATTTTATTATTTATATATAGCTACCTTCCAAGAAATAAGAATATACAAATACCGAACACAACATTTCTATTGAAAAGAAAGAATGTACTGTTAATCCGCCAAATATCACTTTATCAACAAAGGAAAAGAAAATAAAAAAAGGTTTATTTGGTAGGTACTATTTGTATTCTAAAATTAAGTCTGGAAAACATCGTGCGTCTATTGACAGTACTCTACATATTGTTATTTCTTTCCTATTTACTCGACAGAAACAGCACGATCTGAGGACTGCGGGGGACCTTCAAAGTAAATACACTGAACAGTTGCTTATGAGCTTAGGGGAGCTTATTATCTTCATCAACCGTTTACACCTCGAGGGTGTAAAACCAATCCGATTGAAATAAACTTCACAAGATTTCTCGCTTAATCAATGTATCGTCACGGGAAAGCGATTCTGTTGTAAGAATAAATTTATTTTAAAAACCTCTGGTTCGAGATAGATCGAGGCGAAGGTTTTTTCTTTGTTGCAATGAAGAATAAACCCAAGCTTGTTAATAGTGGCGGTTACATCAATATCGCTGTCCCGATATTCGAAGATATTAAATCCAAATACATGATCACTGAAAAATGACAAATTAGTTCCAAGGCATGGGTATCGGGTGTTACTCCTATATTTTTTTAATGGTTTCAAACCTGAGAGGTCCCTTTATATATAATAATTATAAACCGACCTCCCGTTTGCAGATCATATGATCGTCCTTGATCTGTGAGTGGATCGAAGTGACGGAAGTAGGTTTAGTGCGAGTAAATCGCATCCAACAACAAGCGAACATACGAGTTTAAAAAAAAGCTTTTCCTCATTATAAAAAGTTTCCATTTACAAAATAATCAATTATATAATAAACACCAACTAGGAATCCAGACAACCAGCCGAAACCACCTTTCCAGTGACTTAATATTTTGTCTAAATATCTTAATTATTTTAATCAAAGATATTCCGTCGAAAAATTTTCCACTCAAAGATAATTTAATTACGGATATTTCGTCGGAAGAAATTTCATCAAAAATGTTTTGCTCAAAGACTGTTTTTTTTATTCAGCGTTCTTTTCAAGATAATTTGACAAAAATAAACAATTTCGCTACAGTTTTTCAACGTGTAAGATTAATAAAACAGGTCAAAAATTATTTCGTACTTCCCTCTTGGTATTCATTTCGAATTGCATCACTGTCGAAAAAAAAAACAAAACAATTTAAATCTGTCCAAAAAATATAAATTATCAGTACGTATAGTTCAACTAGAAGGGAAAATTTAGAAGGCGTGAAAAAAAAATATGGAAGCCTAGATTGAATTCTATTAAAAAAAATCAGGTAGGTACTAAAAATGCTGGAAACTTTTAAATGAATTCATCCATTTAATTTTATCAACCGGTTTGATTTTTAGCAATGTATGCAATTTGTAGATAATTTTTAAACTTTAAAAAAAAAATTATACTTCTTTACATATCTTTAAATACTACTTAGTTGTTATAAAAAACGATCCACAAATATTTACACTGTACTTAAATTCGAAAAAGACGAAATCGTAACTAAAATAATATATATTCCCACAGGAATTTTCAAAAAATGGAAATAATCACATTTTAGTTATGATCATAGACAACTTTTATTCACCTTAAAAATAGTTCGCCTACTTAACCTGATTAGGGGAACACCATAATACTCGCAATAAAATAAAATTTACGGGCAACTGAAAATATTAAACATAATGCCAAAAAAATGTGATACGAAAGGTCAGAAAACGTCAATAGAATCATTCCCCAATATCCACGTCATTAAATGAACACCCATATTTCATGTTTTACTTTCCACTTGTGTTTGGGATTTCACTCCAATAAATAGAGGTTGGAGATTGGGAACCTTTATTTGCCACATTGAGAGATTATTGTATTGTAAAAATCACTTGATCCGTACTGTTTCAACATTTCAATCGAATAAACTTTTAAAACGAAGTCATATAAAATATTTAAATAATGTAACCACTGGAAAAGGCGAGTTTTTAGTTTCCAAGGGTAGCTCAGTAATTAAAGAATTGGTTTCTATAGCTGAAAAAAAAAATCTATTACGTATTTTATTCAAAATTTAATAAATTACATATCGTCATAGGGCGCTATGCACTTTGAAAACTTTTTTTATTTATTTCAGCAATCTTCTTCTTTTGGTGCCATCTCATATCTGATGTAGTCTAACATCAAGTCAATCTTAACCCTAGAGACTACAGCCCAGAACAACTGATCGGATCTTCACTTGTACCAGTTACGTAGGTATTGAAACTATGTGGCGAGGTCCTATACTACGTTTTTCATGAATACCCCCCTTTATTACCTGCTGGGTAATTAATTTTACATCTCGTCAAGTCATTTTAAGGGTTTTTATACTTCATATTTTTACAAGTTGTCATACTTAGTACTTTTATAAGTATCTATATTTCATATTTTTAAAAGTTGTCATACTTAGTACTTTTATAAGTATCTATATTTCATATTTTTATAAGTTGTCATACATAGGAATTTTTGTAAGTATCTATATTTCATATTTTTACAAGTTTTCATACTTAGTACTTTTATAATTATCTGTATTTCATATTTTTATAAGTTGTCATACGTAGTACTTTTATAAGTATCTATATTTCATATTTTTATAAGTTGTCATATTTAGTACTTTTATAAGTATCTATATTTCATATTTTTATAAGTCGTCATACTTAGTACTTTTATAAGTATATATATTTCATATTTTTATAAGTCGTCATACTTAGTACTTTTATAAGTATCTATATTTCATATTTTTATAAGTTGTCATACTTAGTACTTTTATAAGTATCTATAGGATCTGCTTGGTTGGCATCGTTTGATCAACGTCTTAAACGGATGATCGCGCGTAAATTCCTTCTGTGTAAATTTATTCCGTGCGACGTCACACCCAGCACGCCATAGATTTCGTGGGTTTTGGCGGGCTTTTAAAAACTCAAATTTTACAATTTATTTTATCTATGATAACGAACTTAACAAAAATATACTGATTTTTAAGTTAGGACAACATCGATGGATTAAAAATGGACTGGAGTTCCTTTATGGGGTTCAGTTGGCGGAATAATAGTCAGAATATCGTAATTGACAGTGTAATCTTAACTAAAAGGTGATGAAGAAGAGACGTTAGCCATACTCCTCTATAGGTTTTTATTCTCACTCCCTCAAGCCGTCTCTTTCATAGAGTAATAAATAGCAAATAAATACTAAGCTTCAATCGCGCGGTCATTATAATAAGTATATAAAAAATGTATTCTAAATGAAAGTTTTGTTTTTGTCTTTTAAGCAACATTATTTCATTTATATTTATGCATTATCGACCGGTTTCGGTTGAACTCAACTTTCATCAGGAACTTATACATACAAATACAGTTCAAACGCGAACGCGTAAAAAAAGTATCTACATAGGCATAACGATCATTCATCATGCCGCCTACGTATTATTTATATTTATATTCGACCCCTACCCCTACCCCTAACCCTGCCCAGTAATCTTCCTCTTATTTTGAACATCAAGTGTGCAAAATTTTATCAAGTAGTACCAACATTTGGCTTTAAGGGTGGGAAAGGGGGATAGGGGTGACCTTTCTCATGTTTTGTGGGTCAAGTGTGCTAAATTTTATCAAGCTAGTAATAAAACCGTAGACTTGTATACAAAACAAACACACACCGCCCGTCCGGAACATTGTTACGTAATAGAGAAGATATGAATATTAATTATGTCATCAGGATACGGAGCGAATTAATTGATTGTCTGGCGATCACGCAAATCGTCACTTAATTACATATTAACATAGTAAATCATCCGCTTCAGACAGTTCCGATGGGTCGTTAAGTCATCAAATGGTCGTTAAAATACCGAAATGTGGAAACTAGTAGACACGAATCCGTGGAAAGGTAGATTCCGTTAACTGCAAAGGAGTTTATTTAAAATTAAAGCTGTGTAGTCGGTTTCTGTCATTGGTATCAAAGCTCCAGGAATAAAATAACGTTTTGTTTGTATTTCTTGCATTGCAACCGTAACGGTGCTGTCAACTGATTTGACATGTATCTAAATATTTCAATACCTCTGTAAATGTACTAAACACAGAGTTCATAATTTAGATGTTACTCAGTAATACATTTATGTATTGCGTGAAATAATTAAAATATTTATAGAGGTAGGTATTTATTGAAGGTAACAGAACAAAATGTTTTGTCGGAAAATCGGTTGTTTATTTATACATATGTCTGCTTACGTTGATAACTTGCAGAGCGGTTCGGCAGTGAGCGAGGGGGTACGGGGATTCACTCACCGTGCCATGATGCGCGGTCAGTAGTCACTGGCGGTCTGCCGGCTGTAATGGACGTGTCGTGCCGATGTTTTTTTCTTCGTTTTCAGCAGTTTAGACAATATTTTACTTATGTACATAAATTTACTATCAATAATATGATTTCTATAAGTAATAAATGTTAACTATTCATTTTTATCTAACTTAAAAATTACAAAATTCTAAATGTGAACCCTATACGCTGAGTGTACAGCACCGGAGCCCGAGAGATTACCTAGCACCGTAAGGGAAGGGTTACAATATTATGTTATTTTCTCTC
Organism: Halesus radiatus; assembly: GCA_022606495.2. Classification (NCBI taxonomy): domain Eukaryota; kingdom Metazoa; phylum Arthropoda; class Insecta; order Trichoptera; family Limnephilidae; genus Halesus; species Halesus radiatus. The sequence goes on along the minus strand of JAHDVE020007228.1, from coordinate 107,676 downwards.
TTTTAAAGTCTATTCACATCTACCAGCACCGCTCAGATCAGAACAGTACAGTACAGTACAGTACAGTACAGTACAGACGCGACTATTCACATTACACCGTACAGCACAGCATAAACGCGAATACGGCTGTCAACTGAGCATAAGCGTGCGCCACAACATGTTTGAGAATTTTATAATCCAATTCCCATAATTATTATTACTTTGTATACTGAATTCTAAATTGTAGACTAATTAAATCAATTTATCGTTATCCATCTTCTCGATTTTAGCAATATCTGCGTCTAATCACACCAAATGACGAAAATGGCGGTGGTAACGGTATATGTTCATACTAACCGCGCAGACCCAGACGTTAAAAGGAGTAAAATATTCTAGCCGACAATCTCAGTTGAAGCTGGCCCGTGTATCTGCGGATACGTTACGCTTACGTACGCTGTAATATGAATGTGTTCAACTAATGTATTCAACCAATGTTGTCGTGTCTGCGCTGTACTGTTCTGCACTGTGCGGTGCTTATAGATATGAATAGTCCTTTAAACATAGCTCTCTGAATATCTGAAATTTATTATTTATTATGAATATTGTGCTATATTGCACACGATATTATACTCATTAATCAACAACACTGCATTTTTTTAATATTAATACCGCACAAGAGTCCCAACTGCTCCCAACCGTCTGGAGTCAGTGAACTATGGCATCCCCTATTGGGGAATGTTCCGAGGTATTGGGGAGGGGAAGGAGAAGGGGAAGAGGAAGGTGGGTAAATACCTGGCTATTCAGATCTGGTCACCAAACACGGCTAAAAGCCATTTCAAGCAAGGTTTCAATTCTGAATGGTGGTCGTTCACCAGGGCGATACTGAGAGTATCTTCCACTCTGGTATCATGTGTGATCATTAACTGTTGTTGATTATTTGGTTGACAGATATAATTTGTTAGTGGTTAGTTAAGTACGTTCCTAGAGTAAGTAGTTTTAAAAGTATGTAGTAGCGGTGTAGGTTTTCAATATATTATGTTGGCATTAAATTTATATAAATAATAATAAATCACCGCAGGGTGACTTTAAGGTGCATTATCACAAAAACGGCGCTAAGAAAACGTTCCAAATGTTTAATAAATTTACATATCTAAATATTTAATATCTAATAATAATATTTTTCGTACTGTCATTTCTAGAGAGCTTTACCAAAACAATTTCAAATATCTACAAATTAAGTATCTAATGACAATAATATTTTTCGTAAAACTGTCATTTCTAGAGAGCTTTACCAAAACAATTTCATTAATGCTGTCTATCTACAAATTAAGTGAAAACTTCGAAACCATGCTAACATCCTGTAAGTGGTACATAATCACGGATACTCTAAGTACTTTTTCTTACATATACGTCAATTAATTGATAAAACGACAAACCCTACCCCTTGAGTAAAGTATTCACAAGTACGTTTACTCAAAAGATAATAATTTATTACTTCATGTGATTAATTAAGGTGCTACCCCCACCGTGGCCAACTTCACACTTTTCGAGTGTGTGCGTCCCAACTCCCGGAGGCTCAATTAGCCTCTCACACATTATTGTTTCTATCAAACGAGTATTTCACTTCATCTTTTAATTACCTAATTACATACAGGTGGACTACTTGCCCGGAAAAAACCTATTCCACCCATAATACTACACTTGAAGTGAAACAACACAAAACTGCGCTATATAAATGCTTTGTTATTATTACACAAGTCAACGGGGAACTTTTATTCCCTGTTCACAAATCATAAAATGCTTTCAAGTGGAAAAGCAAAACATAATATGCATATGTGAAATCCGAGTACGAAGTTTAAACTGTTCTCTCTCTCTTTCTCTCTCGGAAAAAGTGAACAATAGTAAACCGCATCCGATGCATTCACAGTCACCGTGCATATATAAAGTACAAGCGGGGACTTCTAAGACCGCATTATGTGAATGTAGACAGGTTCATACCGCGGAGTACATTGTTGAAGAGTGTCCACTATGTTAATTCCCCGGGGGCACATCGATGGTGCACAATGCCACGCCGGATGCTATTGAATGGCTGAAGATTCTCATTATCCCCCTGAGCATCCACGAAGAAGTAGAAATGATATGGGATATATATAGGAACGAATAAATATAAATATGCTGGGGTAAGGAATTACATAAAAAAGATAACTTGTGTAAATCTTGTTGATGCCCTTCATAGTTATATGCCACATACGAGTATGTTGCTGTAAACTTCGTATTTTTTAATGATGTATGCTTTAAAAAGGACTGCTTCGATGTGTAAAGAAATGTTTAAACTTACATAAACATTTTATAATGATGTATTAATATTCTAAGTTTACTTATAAATCTTTACTTTCTGTGATCCAGTGTGTTTGTGCAACAAATTAATAACAATTTCATAGATAAACGCCAAATGAAATTTGATTATCTTATAGTGTTTACGTTTACGCTCTATGCCATTCTATGCGTTAACAACGTGAAGTATCCCGCGAATTATGACGCAATGTAAAATTACTCCATAAAATTATAAATATTACACATAAATAAGTCAAAGATTGTTTTCCAAGTAAGAATGCGCGATCCTTCAATTGATGAAATATCAGTTTAATAAAAAAATACCGAGAGAAATCATTAATTGTACCCCAACACTGTGTGAGATTAGTATGAAAACTCGGAAGCGAACTGTAACCAAAAGCATGGGGATACTGGAAAAACAATTATCGAGCTAGGTCTTTGCCTGAGCAATACCGAGAAATTAATTTCACTAACCACCAACAGTGGTGGCCGTAGTTCCCGAAAATATTACAAGGGGAGTTCTCTGTTCTGGATGAAAACCTGTCATTGAGATTTCTTTATTTGAGGGAGTATGGCTACTACTCGTGGCTCTATCCTACCGACTTTCTCCTAGGTATGCTCGGAATTAACCATTTGCGGGTCAGAAGGGATGTACACATTGTGACACATTTCGTCAGACTGATTTGCGGATGGTTCGAAAATTCGGCTGTCATGGAGAACATTCATTTCTATGTTCCCGATGGTTATCTCCGTCACCGACAGCATAGACTGTTTTATCGCCCGGCCTGCAGGACCAACTTGCCAATGGTCATGCCGGTGGGGAGGGCAATCTTGCTGTTAAATAGAATCACTTCGGATATCGACATATTTAGCATCAATGAAGCTGCATTTGAACGTAAAGCTTTGTTGCTACTTGTATAATACCAGTATGCCTTGTATACAATTTACTGAGATTATGTATGTCTAACTTATTTTTTGTTTTAATTTTTATTATTTTTTATAAGTAATTATTTCGGATGTTGTACATCCTGTATCATCTTTAAAAATGCCTTAAAATGTAAATTTTGTAAAATTTTTAAAAAGAATAAATAGTTGAATTAAATTGAATTGAAAAGTCACTAACAGCTTTTTCAAGAATACCAAACATTTTTTATATTCTTCGGACACAGTGTATGTTTACACCGTGGGAAAGATACAATATAAGAGTTGCCAAACATCACAAACCCAATGGCATCGAGTTCAATATCCAGCAAACTAGGAAAGTGATGAAATATACCTACATGAAGCCCCTTAATTTGTAAAATTTAAATGTCATCACGTACGCCAAATGACCTCTTATGATATGTCGTTATGCACGGCAAATGACATCTTATGATTTGGGATGTAGTGGATTGTAGATTGTAACACCTCAGATTATCTTCATCCCTTAATTTGTAAAATTTAAATGTCATCACGTACGCCAAATGACCTCTTATGATATGTCGTTATGCACGGCAAATGACATCTTATGATTTGGGATGTAGTGGATTGTAGATTGTAACACCTCAGATTATCTTCATCCCTTAATTTGTAAAATTTAAATGTCATCACGTACGCCAAATGACCTCTTATGATATGTCGTTATGCACGGCAAATGACATCTTATGATTTGGGATGTAGTGGATTGTAGATTGTAACACCTCAGATTATCTTCATCCCTTAATTTGTAAAATTTAAATGTCATCACGTACGCCAAATGACCTCTTATGATATGTCGTTATGCACGGCAAATGACATCTTATGATTTGGGATGTAGTGGATTGAAGATTGTAACACCTCAGATTATCTTCATCCCTTGAATAAGGATCTCCAGTCCATTTTTAATTTTTTTCAGAAACGTCATCCTAATGATGACATGTAATAAATTTGATAGGCCGCATGGACCAATCACAGGATATAAGGCTTTTACGGGATCAACTTGAATATTTTGCAAATCGCTCTGTGCATACTTGCATGTTGTACATACTCGTATATTGGATCCTTCCTATCAGACTTGCAATTATGAAATTGAACACTAACTAGAAATACTTGTTTGGCGTCATAATATGTCCGTCTGCCGAGCGGTGTTGTATCAGCCGATTTAGCCATTATGCTTTTAGAGACCATTGTCTTTTAAGGTAACACAATAAAAAAAAATGTTTTTGATAAAGCGTAACATACCAAAGAACCACAATAATTTTAAAACACACAAAAGTTTTAAAAATTAATTGATACAAAAGAACACTAACAGAAGACGATCAAGCTAATAATAATATACGCTTTACCAAAAAAAATGGAGAAACGATCCCTTATAAATTGCTCCCAACCTTCGGTGCTCAAATATAATTTTAAATAAGTCTACCAAAGGAACAGCATCCAATAAAGGTATTGTACCTTCATTAACTGCTTAGAGAGGCGATAGAGTTACAAGAAAAAATAACGGTTGAGATATATTATGGAATGATATAAACGCAAGTAGGAAATTCAGTGAGCAAGTAAAATTGAATGAACAAGCCTACGAAACAAAATAAGCCAAAAGAAAAAATAAAGTTTTTTTGAAAATCTGTAATTAATTGCAGACCAACTTTTGGTCCATAAAAACTATTTTTGGTTACCTAAGGCAAACATTTAGGCATCAAATCCCCGTTAACTCGGTGCTCGGCTCAACACAAGTCATTAAATTCCACATTTATTAAAATAAATCTACCAGGAGAACAGCATCTCACAAGGGTGTCGCGCCATCGTTCACTGCCTAGGGAGGTGATAGATTTGCAAGAAATACGAACGGTTGGGATAAATTATGGAATGATATGAAGTCGAGTAGGCCTCTCTGGTGAGCGGGGAAAGCCGGCAGTACGATGGGGTGCGGGAGGGGGACGTTGGGGGATGGGAGTGCGAGAGGGTTGGATCGATGGTGGGACCGGCGCATACTCTCACGTCAGGCTCCGGTTACACTGCTCATTAATGTTTAGAGAATAAAATGGTTAACCGTAAAAATTACGGGACGTTCTAAATGCGTAATGGTATCCACAGATATTTACATGTTTAGTAAACAGTAAACAGCCACCGCAATTGATGGCCCCGGGGCGTGTGTGGCGTGGGCCGGTGTCGCTATATTATGACCTTGGTCGTTAAGCAATTTGGCTTCTGAAATAATTAAATATATCTACTTGGATAAAATTTCTATAAATTTTCATGTACCCTAAAACGGGAATGGTTTTTTTTTTGTTGTCGGTAAAACTATTGCATTTGACGTTTATTATTATTTTTAAATACGTTTACAACAATACTGATTCTAATTTAATCATTATTAAATGTAAATTACACAAATGTACTATCCGGAGGTGTTCATTTATTGGTAATAACAAAAATTACAGTAAAAAAATACGGTTTTGTAAATAATGTCTTGCTATTGAGGGCTCCGTTGCAAATTCTCTCTTGTAACACAGGTCATCCATGTTAAAGAAGTAGTGGTTACAACGGATCAGCGGTATTTCTTTATGTCAGGAAATAATTTTAAGGATACGAAGTGTGTACAATAATAAATTAAATTAAATTAAATTAAGCAAGAAAATTTTATTTAATTAATTTGTGCTGTTTCACAATTAAATAATTTTAAAATAATATATAGTACATTTGCTCACGTTCCGGAGTGCAAGATACTCTCCGTATCGCCCTGCTGAAATACCACCTTTCAGAATTGAAACGTTGCTTGAAATGGCTTTTAGCCGTGTTTGGTGACCAGATCTGAATAGCCAGGTATTTCCTCTTCCCCTTCTCCTTCCCCTCCCCAATACCTTCAGCCTCACAACATACCCCAATTGGAGATGCCATAGTCTAACTGGATCCAGACGGTTGGGAGCAGTTGGGACTCTTGTGCGGTATTCATATAAAAAAATATAAAAACATCAATAAAAATGTTAATGAAGGTTCAAACAACTTTTTATCGTTCGCCGTCAATGAGAATTCTCAAATAGCAATCGCTTCAATTGCCTCCGTTAAAGATCAATTAGTCGCATCAATGAGGATCATTGACGTAAATTTTGTCAATTTTACCCACCATCTCGAGGCGCCTAACCCCTCCCTTACGGCGCTAGATAATCCTTCGAGCTGTTTACTTAGTCTACGAGGAATATAATAATAATGGAATATGAAAAAATGGTGGATAAAAATGCCTAGTTTACATTTCTTACTCATGTTATCCATTTTGTTAACAGTGCATAAGTAAAATATTGTGTACAATTATATATAACTGAAGAAAAAGCATGATACGCCCAGCTGACAGACCGCCGGCTAATACAAACGACCGCGCATCGTGGCACAGTGAACGAAACCCCATACCCCTCTCGCTTACTACCGCGCCACTCGGCGAGTTATCGCCGCACGCAGAAAAAAAATGAAGAAAAAAAGTCACATTTTTTTCCCGTATTTACAATAAAACATTTTGTTCAGTTTCGTTTGTCGATAAATACTTACATATTTTATCTATCACGTGCATTGTTGAGGAACACCTAAAATATGAATCATGTACTTATTACAGAGATAATTAAATAATTAGAAACATGTCAAATAAGTTGACAGCACCGACAAAGAAGGGTTCAAGTTCTTTCAATAAGCAAATCTATCTTGTGATTAAATTTATTTATACTTACAAAAGACAGTATTCTTAAAAAGCAGTGGTTTTAATATTAAAATACGCTACATTACATAATAGGACTGAATATTTTACAAGAATACCAAAAACTTTTTAAATGTCTCTCATATTTCTCCTTAAAAGCTGGTGAAAAATCGTCAGTGAAACTGCGAATAAATTTCACCCTCGACAGAGTGTAAACGGAGCCTAACGGATGAGGCGGAGAATCGTAGCTACCGAAATTTCCACACCGACGTCAAACCAATACAGCCCTGCTATGGATAATAATAGTAATTACGCTGCCTCAGAACAGCTGTCAGCCAGAAACGAAACGCGTGTACGTACGTAAAACAATAAATTTACATGAAGCGTATTTTTCTTTGCGGGTTGTACACAATTTATGCATGTACATATCGAGGACTTAGAACCAGAAAGACGTAGCATGAAATTGGAAAAAAATGAAGTTTGAACGCCATAATACTAATTTGTATCTCTTTAGGGGTCACGACGGCATTGAGGCAATATAGCATTTCATCGTTTTACAATGACCGATTCGTAGTTATAGCACTAAATAGAGAGAAAAAGTGATAGAAATGACTATTATAGCGTTCAAATGTCATTTTGTTTTAATTTCGTGTTACGTTTTTCTGGTTTTAAGCCCTCGATATTATATTGGACACTGGGCATAATTTATTCACAGTAGTGAATCGATTCAGTCTGATTCACCCAGTCTTGTGAATGTATTCATTTAATTCAATCCTTTAATTAATAAAAAAATTCTAATAGAAATAAAAATAAATAAATTAAAACGTGGGATTTCGTCGCATTTTAAATTGTGCTAGTGTTGGAAATACCTATTTAAAAATAAAATAAATAGTCAAATAAAATCTTACTTAACTAGATAATAAATAATAAGAAAACACCTCAATGAAGTAAATAATGGTTTCGTTTTTAAACACAATGTTATTAGTCAAAGAAAGATGCGCCCTACCGAGTACTGAATCCTTCGAAAAATCCCAACCGACTAGTGAAACTGACTTAGACTGGGCTTAGCCTGGTCTGGGACTAAAACGAACGGAATCGTCGCGGGCATTGGGGAATGAATTAGGAACTTCTGACTAGTGTCTCGCAGTGACTTGACTAACTTGCACACTGTGAACCTAGTACGGACAGACTCAATATCGACGAACTAGAGACGTAGTGACTATAACGTCCCAACTGAAAGTGGAAAAAAAATCTTTATTCCTTGAAATAGAGGATAGGGACTATGAAAGCGAATACGCCCTGCTGGTAATTACTGACTGGCCGACTAGAGGAGGTTTTAACGCTTTTAACGCTAACGTGTTTATGGATTGCGGTACGGGATTATATAATTTAGATGAAGTTCTACACACTGTCCAATATCTCCGGCAACTTTGCAATGTCGCTCATAGTATCCATGCCATAATTATGGTGCCACGAGTTAAGAAATGGTACAGTTGCAAATCCTAAGATAAGGATTGATTCCGCGTTAAATTGCGAATCAGATCGACACGAGATTGATTTTATTAATTCATTCAATTTCGCCCATGTCTATTGTACACTAGCTGTCGTGTATCCGTTATTGCTCGAGCTCATGAATGTTTTGGATTGGAGTAAATTTACTGTAGTCCTCTTTTTCACCGAAAGGGTGATGAGTTAACCTTTTATCGCCAGTGGTGAAAGCATCGCTACTCCGCTCTAGCGGTAAAACGGCGAACCAAACATTAATGAAGTTCTCAGTTTTATCGACAGTTTGGTGAAACATACATTAGGAGTCGATAAACAACAGTTTGAAGTTACTAACGATTTGTGTGATAATTAATAAGGATTAGGCTTTGTGATTTTAGAATATTTTGGGTTATTGGATTTATCGACATCGGTTTGGAAAATTAACTGTGGAACATAATCTTAATCATACAGCAAATCTTTGTGCTAAAAAGGCAAGATCTCTCTATTGGCATTATGTCATTTCCACCATGAGCTATGGAAACTCCCTACATATTAATCACGTTTAATTTATGTCGGAGAAGATGGGTACTAATGATACATTCACATACAATTGTAAGATTCTGTATTTTTTTAAATAGTGAAATATTTTCAATCCCTTCAATATCCCCTTATTCCCATACATCCCTTACATCAAAATGTCACCTAAAATCAATCTTTCAACCACAACCTTTTGTCGAGTCTCTCAATCAAAATAAAACATCAACTCGTGTGAACCAGGCTTTACGCGTCGCCAGATCATATTTTAAAATAAAAAGAGCATTATTCGCATCCAGTCATGCGACAAAAATTGCCAAATTGATTCAATTTTTATCGGACAAGTATTTTTATTTGAAATTCGTACGTGTATTGCATATCCTTTATCAGAATTCTGTGTATATTTCGCTATATTCATGTATAAAGCAAAGCCGCTACTAAATTAGATGTAAAGAGATATGATCGGCGAAAATAAATCTAGAATTCGTGCTGAATTTTCAACTCTACCTTCCAGTTTTGTTCAAACCGGCCGCAATTTATTTGACCACTATTTTTCCCTTTAAGCGCATACTTCCTGCGATTCACGTTATTTATACTCTTTAAATTACTATTCCGCATAACGAATTGAGAAAATTTCCGAAATGTTCGTCCACTTCCTTTCGAAAAATAATGTTAATTTGACCAAGTAAGTATTGTAATTATGTTATCTTTCTTCTGAACAAAATCTCTTGGACATTGTGAAAAGAAGACATTTTATGAATGCCAAAATACTTACGTATACGACGTATAATAGAAAAAAAAACTTTTTTTTTGTTACACTTTTAGACGATATCAGCAAGTTAATTCCCATTTCATGGACAAGAATTTACAATCTCTCGATACTTAAAAAAACACCTTTCAATGATAATCAAATAATACATACCTATCGAAATAACTGTCGAAAATGGTAGACCGGTTTCGTTAACTGCTTTTACGTATTAAAATAATATTAATCCCATCGTATTATAAACGGTCTTCTTTGATTGTTATAGCAAATTACCTAGTGCTTCAGATAAATTATGCTTCAAATTGAAGGTAGCAAATTAACGTCCCAATTCGTCTTAAAACTAGCAAAGGAAATGTAATTAAATAGTATTACCAAGTTAATTCTATATAATTATTTGCTTTTAATTATCGTAAAATGTTGAACTTAAATTAATAAAACGCAGAGGTTCGTACTCAGAGATAGCGTGGAGTATTAAATTAATTTCTAAACACAAAACTATTGGTTTTCTTGCTGGGGGTGTTAACATACAAATTTAAAAGCTTTTATAACCGATAAAATATATTCCTACGATATCCCCGGTGAAAGGTAAAACGGGTATAATAAGAAAAAGTCTTATAATCCAGGAAGGTGAGGTATTCAATTACGGAAAGATTCCGCTTGCTGAAATATCCGATATTCTTTTTAACTTTTTCGAGTTTGGTGGAACAAGGCGAAACTTAAAGAAAACCTGTTTTCGGCTTCTATGGATTAAATTTTTAATTTTCTTAAACTAGATGTGATGTAAATATTTCAGCTGCGGAATTTCATGATAATATTTTTCTGTTGAATCAAAAACGATTCGTGTTACAGAAAAGTTTGTCCTCTCACATATTAAAGGTTTTATGGTCAATATATATTGACTCATTTGAGTAGTTAGCTTTTAGTAACTGCGTGATATATTTACTGTTTTATACATTATTATGATCATTTAAAGTAAATACATAAATATGTATTGTTTTTAACAGCATTTTATTTCACAGAAAATGTTGAGGGAATTAGCCATTTCATATTAAAGATAATATTCAGTCGTTCATTCTGAATAATCTTCATGTGTGTTTTATCTGTTTTGTTGACACAATTTATCAGGATCTGTTGACAGTGTACATAATCTGACAATAGCTTTTATTCTAGGCGTAGTATAAAACCTTATTAATGGAAATAATATAGTATTAAAATTACCGTTATAAATTTATTAATCTGCGTGACATTGACGTATATCATGTGGCCAATTTCTGATAGCAAACATTACTATTATATGTTATTATAAATTATACAAAATAACCCAAATGGCGGCTCTACACTTGATGACAAGACTTTACGGTGGGATGGAACACGGGTGCTAAAACCCCGTACACTTCCACATGGCGCAGTTCCATATTGGTCGTGTAGTGGCTGCGCTCAATTCGGGCCTAATGTTTTGTTTTGTGCCAAAAAAATTGACACGAGACGGAAATCACGTAAAATGAGAAGAACTAATGAAAAAGCTTTCCCATTAGCAACAACGGGAAAATTTCCCGACGAAACTAAACTTCTTCAAATTTTTTTTTAACTATTTCAGATCTTTATTTTGAAATTGCGTAAGAATCAAGTGTCTCTTCTAATTTTTCATTCAGTATAGTCAACAATACAAAAACTTTCAACCAAACCATTTTTTTTTTTGCTGGAGGTACCTAATTCTCATACATAAATGACAACGTGGCTAAGTGAGTAGATTAATCAACAACAACAAAAAATCTTAAATAATTTTATCCGAAATGTTAACTAAGCAAGCCAACATGTTGTGAGACATACCAAAAAAGTCCCAACAGTACCTACATTGTATAGAACGGTACTAGTATTTTTATTGTTGTTGTAGGGATAACTGCATTTATATGTTCAACCTCGTTCTCCACCATCCAAAGCCCTTTGGAAAGTTTCAAACATAAAAATTAACTGACATTTTCTACTTCGGAATATTAAAAGCAAATAGCGCTAATGTAATAATGGTTGGCACTTTATTCATGATGAAATGTGTAACTCTATCTACACCCAATTATGTGTTCGAGAACCAAACAAAACTAAACTCATAAACAGTTTTATTGTGAAATGATTATTAGTTGACAGTATACCTACTCGAAAAGCATCTCATTATATATTTTTTTAATTATTGTAAAATATTAATTATATACAGTGGGAACTTATACCCGCTAAGCCACTGCAAGTAGCTTGTCGGCAGGAGTTTATTTCAACAATATAATATAATACAACAATAAATTATAATCATCATACAAATGTAGGGCAAAATTATTATATTTAAGTGCATGCATGTTGTGATCAATGTGCAGAAGTTGTAAAAATAATTTTAAAAGAAAAAATAATGGAAAAAGCATTACAGTTTTGTTATTGAGATACTAGAGTCCAATTTTATAACACCGATTTAAATAATATTATAAAAATATCAATATTGTAAAAATATTAATATTATAAGAATACCAACATTGTAAAAAATATCATCATTATAAAAGCATGAATATTACAAAAATATAAATATCAGAAATATCAAAGTATCGGCAAGTATTAAATAAATTCAGAAATAAAAAAAATAAAGGAAATAAAACAGCAGTACAGGTTGGTTACAATGAGGATAGACTTAATATAATAGTAACATCGTAACAGTAAATACAACAGATATCGAGGAGCTACACAACCAAGGAGATCGTCATATTTGCTATCATCAATACACAAGGTTACTTTCCAAAAGCCAACACTAACATCAATGAGAATTTGATCATAAAGCAATTGTTTTTATTTACGAATTTTCGTACTGCAATTTGTTAAATATAAATGGTACAATGTATTCAAGGGTTCGTTGACCATACATATTTTGAAATATTGGCAATATCATTCCTATATTTTGTGTAAAACGTGTATTGTGTACATGATCCACCACTGCCTTATACGGACTTTCAGATGTTGCAGTAAAATTTTTTGCCACAAAAGACCACGAACAGGTAATACATTAATTGATTTGTACATGATATCAATGTCTCGCCTTTTCTTAAAAACTGTTTTACTTACTAGCAATTTTACCATGGCCTTTTGAATCAGCTGTAAATGTTTTATGTTGGTCTTACAGGAGTGTCCCCAAGAAGTTATACCATACCTTATAGTCGATTCTGCTGGAGACAAATAAATAATAATGCATTAAAAGCAAAAAATCCTACTAGTTCATGGAAAAGGCTTAGCACACGTTAGAGGATAAAGCCAAACGTTTAAATTTAAAAAAACATAATTCATGGAAAATGAAATATTGACATATACCCAATAATAAATTATTATAGTATATTTAATATAATGAGTAATAAGTAATTATCGGTTAACTACATTTCATTGTCTCATTTTCCATGACATCGGTTTTCGGTGCACGATAGGAATTAAGAAGGCACTTAAACAAGCTAAATCAACGAGATAAAAATTCTAGAGTAAAATTCCAGGAAGTGTAAAGCACGGAACCTTCATTTCTTCTGGTGCTACCCCTAGTCAAGATAATGATAATTGAAGGAGCATCAGCAATCTTTAAAGAATATGAAAACCGAAAATAAATGTATTAAAAATTACTTTGTAAAAACCACTTTATTAATATATACATATCAACATATTTCAAAAGCGAAGCGTTCCTCATCAGGAATATACAGAATATGTAATATATGCATTTTGTATATTCCTGATGAGGGAAGCTTCGCTTTCGAAACATGTTGATATGTGTATATTAATAAAGTAGTGACTACAAAGTAAGTTTTATTGGTTTATTAATAATTACGCCACAAAGTAAATACAAATCTTTTGAAGAAATTATAGAAAATATAAAGATTAGCTTGTGACCGAGACTCGAACTCGAGACCTTTACTCTATCGGAGAATAAAGCACATCTACCCATTCTGTCAATATAATAACATAATTTAATTATTAAAGGTCTAATTGAAAAACACTTAATGACAATATATCGATAAAGTCCCCATCGCTATTCCGGCGCTCGTTCCAGCCCCTTCCCTTCCCTTCCAAAGCACCCGCCACGGTATTGATCAAGCTACTGTGACCTGTTGAGCGACCAGACGCCGAGCTTCATATCTCCCCTCCCCTGTCTTCTGCCGAACCAACTTTCCCCCAACGGCAGGGGAAGCTGTCTACGTCACAAACCCTCCTAAAAGCGCCCTTTCCTCATCCCACCGAAAATTACAAACCCCCATCTGCACGAGCGCTTATAAAGTTAGTTCTGACGAGATGTTTCAACATAATTTTATTTTGAGAGTTGTTTGTTTTTTTCAACCGTCTTTCGGATAAATATTATTTTAATCTGTGAATGAGTTTTAATATTAACTTCGATAACCTGAATGGAATCGGGACATGCTGTTAATAAATATACTTGTTGTAATGAAAGAGTTTGGAAATTAAAATGCTCATTATATTTTGTGTGGACGGTAAGTAGGATGGTAAGTCGTTATAATTTATTGGGGTGTTGATGTATTTAAAATACGTTTTAATAAAGCCTACTTGACATTTACACAATTCTTATCCCTTATATGAATAATATGAATAATATATGCCCTTGGATATTTAATGATATAATAGACTTATTTGTGCCGAACTAAAGCTGATTTCAAACGGACCCATTTATTTCATAAAGTGCTGTATTACCAAATGTATGAAAACAATTTGATTTTTTCTTTAATGGTCCTTTTAATGGAAAGACAAATTTACGAATAACCTGACTTATTGCGTAAGTAATTCTCTGAACAGAATGTTGTCTTATATGACACAGAACAAAAAATGCTTAGTAAGTTCTGGATAATTGAGACACCTTCCAATTTGGCTTTTAGACAGTGTGTTTCTGCAAGTTGGTTTGTAATAATTGTTTAATTTTTTTCTATTAAAATACAGACTCACTTTTAAGGGTAAATACTTAATCGAGAAATACTAAAGTACATTATGTAAATCTGACGGTTTCACTACACTTCCTTGAATTAAATAATAAACCCAACGTGTCAAGATGGAAGGATTGCAATTGTTCGAATAAAAACGACAAATGAAAATAGTATATCTGTTTTATATATGTTTCAATGGAAGGTGATCTGAGGAACTAGCGCCATTAAACCATTCGGAAGTGATGCTTACCAGGGAGATACGGCAAATGGTCCTCCGCACCCGTAAAGTGTTGACATAATTTTTCAAATGAATACGAAACATTCTACGAATAGGCCACGGAACGACCTACCAGCTGTTCTTGTTTTCTTCCTCCGGACCAAGAATGGGCCACGGAACGACCTACCAGCTGTTCTTGTTTTCTTCCTCCGGACCAAGAATAGGCCACGGAACGACCTACCAGCTGTTATTGTTTTCTTCCTCCGGACCAAGAATAGGCCACGGAATGACCTACCAGCTGTTCTTGTTTTCTTCCTCCGGACCAAGAATAGGCCACGGAACGACCTACCAGCTGTTCTTGTTTTCTTCCTCCGGACCAAGAATAGGCCACGGAACGACCTACCAGATGTTCTTGTCTTCTTCCTCCGGACCAAGAATGGGCCACGGAACGACCTAGCAGCTGTTCTTGTTTTCTTCCTCCGGACCAAGAATAGGCCACGGAACGACCTACCAGATGTTCTTGTCTTCTTCCTCCGGACCAAGAATGGGCCACGGAACGACCTACCAGCTGTTCTTGTTTTCTTCCTCCGGACCAAGAATAGGCCACGGAACGACCTACCAGCTGTTATTGTTTTCTTCCTCCGGACCAAGAATAGGCCACGGAATGACCTACCAGCTGTTCTTGTTTTCTTCCTCCGGACCAAGAATAGGCCACGGAACGACCTACCAGCTGTTCTTGTTTTCTTCCTCCGGACCAAGAATAGGCCACGGAACCACCTACCAGATGTTCTTGTCTTCTTCCTCCGGACCAAGAATGGGCCACGGAACGACCTAGCAGCTGTTCTTGTTTTCTTCCTCCGGACCAAGAATAGGCCACGGAACGACCTACCAGATGTTCTTGTCTTCTTCCTCCGGACCAAGAATGGGCCACGGAACGACCTACCAGCTGTTCTTGTTTTCTTCCTCCGGACCAAGAATAAGGTTCAATTATAACTCCCGTTAAAAAGATTATCCAAAGAGCAAACACAACTATGATATATGTTACCTGACGAGACCCCAACCCTTTGTGACTATCGTAAATATTAGCTTCATCTCGCTGTATGGGGTTGGAAAAACTCGAAGAAACCTCACGACCACCTTGAGATAATTTTTTATTGCATGTGACTCAGCAGATTACATTGCAGTCATTAAAAACTTTTGTATTTGTTATACCAGTTGTTTCCACAGCCGTAAACATCAATTCATAAATCTTATAAGGAGAGGATGCGATATATCTATCACAACAAGTAATCGATTAGACAACCAATCACCTATAAAAGAAAACACAAATGAGAGGGTTGATCGCAAAGAAGACATAAATCGGCCCCCAGCAACCAAGGGTGTGCAATTAAATTTACGACATTGTAGTGAATTGGGCCTACAAGGGAAACCAAAGCGTCGTTAATGGAACCGAATGATGGGGTGGAAACTACTAAATATATAGAAGAGCAGTATTAAATTATGAATATATAAAATGTTAAGTATATTATGACAATGTATGTACCCATATATTTCATTAATAAAAAATAAATAAAAAATATAGGAATATATATTTATTTAGTATCTATGTGTATGTGGATATTATTTATATACCTACTGGTATATGAATGTTTTTTATATACTCGTACATGGGATGGCCATGAAGCTTAATTCGGAAATTAACTACCTACCTTTATTACTATACTACATAGTACATACTATTTGCCCCCTTTCTTATCCCAGCGCAGATATTTTGACAGGATATTTTTCATGTTTTAACATCGACTAAGTGTTTTATGGAGTTAGCAAAAAATATTTATTATTTTATTCACATTTTACAAAAGAAAAAATACAATGCAAAAAGTCCCGATAAACTACTTTTTGTATTTTGTCTAACGGGATCTTGTTATTCAAAATTTAAAATTTACAGTTAAGGTTACAAAATAAATATAAAATGAAAACGTAAAAAAAAACACCCATGTACCAAACTTAAAACATAAATATTTCTCAAGAATCTTACTCAAAGATATTTCTATGTAAGAAAGCTCTTCCTGGTATGGTATAATTAAGGAACATCGTGCTTTAGGCAGTCAGTCCATCTGATGCTTGCTAAACGATGGGCAAATACGGTCATAGAAATATTTAACATCGACATTCAAGTCATGTTCAGCATTTTATGTTTTTGTGCATATGCATGGGAAAATAAAATAAAATTTTATGTCGTGAAAGTTATCAGAAAAACCTACTATCGTTAATTTAAAGTTAGGATGATTTATCATTGAAAGCTAAATGATATCGGGTATTCGTGGTGCATGTAAGAAGAGATGTAGCTTTCCAACAACTGGTTGGTGTTTTCCAAATACGCAGAAAATTCAATAAACTAATATTGTTAAAAGTGAGTCGTTGAACTTTTACATACTGTTTAGCAAATTCGTTTATTTTATTAAATCATTAATTAATTTAGACCGATACTATTGAAATGTTTTTTTCTGGCGTGTTTACAATGAATTATAGCGATAAATTAGATTTCTCAGAACACGGGCACCGAAAGTAAACATGATTCCGCATGATTTCCAAACGAAGTATTTGCCCAGTAAACAAGGTAAATATTTAAATTAATTTTTAGAGCTTTATTGCTGGTTCACGGGGAAAACCTTTCTTCTTTAATGGAGATTAATTGAAATAATGTTTAAATACACTTTGGCCTCTTCCGATTACGAATCTTCTTCTAGCATGTGGTGGGGTGGGTAGTTGCCAAGAGCCGGATACTCGGATGTAATTAGAGTCTAGATTGGAAGAGCAATGAAATTTATTATAATGTGTCCGAGAGATCGTTCAACCTTCAACCATGCTTTGACATTAACTGAAGAAATACCGATTAATCTAGCATTAGCAGAACTACACACCAATGCACTTAACGAAATCTATACATGACGTTCAGAGTACTGTCAATAAAGACAATCCGACACTAATTTATTAGAAAAAAAAACACCCATAGAAAGATTTTTAACAAAACAATCAGTGCTCATTAAAACAGCAAAAGAAACTTCATGTATTATTTTTTTTTGTCTAAATTTAACAAAACAATATAATTTATGCTGACAGCGCTCAAAAATAAATATACGTTAACATATTTTGCGCACTGAATCTTAAAAATCGTTCGACATTACGATTGATTACTAATGTAATTTTTTGTACCTAATACCAAGTACTATTATTTCCATTAATTTAACAAATAATTTGTTTTATTTATTATAATACATTATTTAACATTAATATTGCTGTCTAAGTTAGGTATCCCTATTTTCCACGTGACCTCAATTGTTATCTATGGGAATTTTCTCGTACTACGCTCTGATGTAAATAAAACACTCTGTCGGAATTTTATTGTACTAATAACAGTAATTTTCGCTAATCAAAGATCCAAACCATTTCAAAGACTCACCCAACAATAAAGATTGACATATAAAATAGTTCGAATTTCCGCCGCCAGAGTAAAATTTCATAAACCCAAGGATATTTGGAATCAATATAAAATAAGAATGTTTTCTACCATGATCGTAATTTAATTATATATATTTTTCAATATAAGTTGAATTTATAGTCTTAATTAATAAAAACAAATAATTTTCTATTGTGGTAATTGAAAATAAATATCATTTAGCGAAATTACAATTTACCACGCTTCAGTAAGGCCGGAAACTTAAATAAAATATTTATTTACTTTTTGATTAAGGAAAAACAACGAGTTGAATACCTTACGTGAAATAATAATTATAAACGTATACTCTTGTGGGATTCCTCCCACAGATATTACACATTTGCATTTTATAGTCACACATATAAATATTTACCAACTCATGTAGACGGTAAAAAGAGGAACTAACGGATCATTTGCTTTATGCAACTTTTAAAGACAATATCTGCATAAGGAACTTCAGTCCATTGTTTTATTTTTTTTTATTAATGTTGACGATCTAACTTAATTTCCAGTTGTACAATTTTTTCTTTGAAGTTTTCATAGTTAAAATAATTGTTAGAGTTTCAATTTTTAAAGCCCGTCAAAACGCATGAAATGTATGGCTTGTTGGGTGTGACGTCACACGAGTAGTCAGATTGGCGGTTCAATAGGCAGTAATCGATATAGTATGCATTCCGTACAAAACTTCGACACCTTTTACACTCAAATTTAACGGATGTAGAATATCAGCCTCTCGTCACTATTGTAGGTCATTGTACCAAAGTGCAAAAATACATTCGTATCCGCAACTGATAAAAAATGTATCAGCGTTCCAAGAAAGTCATTGGTACGAAAAAAATCCCCTCAAGTGTCCATAGCTCACATTTGATCAAACTTCTTTAAGACATAAACTCAAAGACTAGGCCATGACCTAATATGTTGTTAACAATACGTATTATGATACCGCCGTATGATTGAAAAATGAAAAATGATGAGATTCGTATAGAATGCAAGGCTGGTGTGTGCGTAATGAGCAAGATTAAGAAAGGGACGCTTGGATGGTAAGGGCATGTAGAGCGAATGAACAAAGAAAGGAGTGTAAGGAAAATAAATGATGCTAATGTGAATGGAAGCTGGGGACGTCCGAGGAAGACATGGCACGATCAAGTCACTTAAATACTCGAGTCGGGCCATATCATATGTCATATGGTGCCAACAAAACATGGTGTTTTGATGGTACAGTTTTTTTTTCATTTTTATATAACGATTTATAAAATCTACGTATAATTATTTATAATAAAAGTAAAATAATCTGAATCGGTGTTTACTGATCTATATGAATTTTTTTAAAGTCATAATATTTATCACTGGAGTTCCTTATAGCGACGTACTTGATTGCACTTACACGTTTGTAAATTTATAAGTATTGTTAGTAAACTACATAGGTACTATACAGGAGTTATGTTTTAAGGCTTTATCATTAGCACAAGTTCACGGTATTTAAAATTTGTTTGCTTAAAATCTATATTTAGAAAACCGTGTATTACGACGTAAAGCGCTGAACGTGAAGAGTGGTAGATATCGTATTCATAACCTTTTTTAAAAAATTAACTCCACACAAAAGGCCCTGAGGAAAATAATTGTCCTCAGAACCTACGTCATCCTTGGAATTCTGTGCATAGGATCTTTTTGGGGAAAGGAATAAATGAACATGCCTCTTGAAGTTGTAGGAGAAAGGAGACAAATCGTCGGCAAATCGTTCCACAGCCGTATGTTGAACTCAAGAACGTGTTGTAGAAATGACCCGTTTTCATGTGACAGGTCAAATGTGTAAACATGTTGGGGGCGCGTTTGGCGTGATTTCGAACACAGATGCCGAAGGAGAAATTCCGTTGGAATATCTGTAAAACAAGGAAAGCATTCCCACCTGACGTATGTGCTATAAAGATCGCAATCCGTTTGTTAAGATAGGAGAATCTATCAAACGGACCGCCCGTTTTGCACAGTTTTTTTCAGGTATTTTAGGGCTCCAGGCCAGAGGTGACTACCAAACTCAACAGTGGGGTGCACTCGAGATGTGTACAGCATGTTGTATACTATTAAAGTATCTGTAGGCCCTGTATACAGTACACCCAGCTTCTGAGAGGCTAACCTAACTCTGGCTTCGATGGAGCCGGCCGAACTGGTCACTTAGAGTTACACTAATTGTTGGGAAGATTACTTCCGTTGAAGGAAACTAGGTTGTCATTTCCATTTTGTTTTTGTCATGTGGTGACAATGGAGACAACTCGTTGCTCTATTACATTTTATGATCATACTAGCTTTTCTACTCGCTATAGCGATATTAAAAAACGATTTTTAAAAAATCTCATTGAGCAATTAGAAATTAAATAATAAGAGCCTAATTTTATTTTTTAAGCCACCTTTTTGTAATCCCACGGACCTGATTTAGTCAATTTGCTAAATATCTCATTAAAAATAAAACACGATCGTAAAGGTTTGTAAAAAATTGCGGGTGTGTCAAAAAAAAGAAATATACTGAAAGATCCAGTTAAGATCGGTGAATTTTTAAAACTGATTCAAATTCAAATACTTAAATAAAATAATGTTTTACATCACTAGTATATCTAAGACATTTCGTATATGTGATAAACCCGATATTTCCCTGTGCCCTTCAAATAAATACTAAATTGCCTAGATAAAAGTTGCATACTCATAATAAGCTATTTTTACTCGATATAGATCAAACCAAAACATGTAACCCGATGGGACATATAGCCTAAACTAGTAGACCCACCTTATTTATTTACCTCTTATAAGCGACTTGGTAGCAAGGCGACGCTTAAACATCACAGTATTTTTCGATCACTGTACGCGTTGCCAAATTGTTAAGATTACCAAAGGGGGGGAAACTTATAATTAAGAGGTGTTGCACAATTATCAGCAATGTTTGGGTTGCGCACAATATTACACATGAATCTATCTCGAAAGAGAAGTGAAGTTAGTAAAACAATTTAAAGACAAATATTTAATTTTTACTAATCAATTACCAGCCTTACTCGGAACTTAACGAAGCGAAACTTATGAAACATAAAATAATTCATTTGAATTTACCGGAGAAGAAATTTTAATTTACACTTTTTTTCTTGGTTTGTCCACAAATCGTCTTTTAAACTTCATCGTTGAAAAATGTTTGAAACAAGTAAAAAGTTTTATACTCAAAATGTTTTCAGCCGGTCAGTAAACTAATTAACATGGACTTATCTTCTATCGGTAAATCGTTTGTCAACATCAATTTTAATAGCTTATGCGACTTTCATAATTATTCATATATTTTTTGCCTGGTAACTCTAGGTACTGGAAATCCATCAAATTATATTTAATTTATCAGATATATTGCTACTAGATTATTTATTTTTTGTAAATCCGGGTAAGTGTTCAATTGGAAAGCAATCAATTTGATTTACCTGCCAGAATCCACATCAGTGAGGTCGACAATATTAAGAGATAGTTTTAAACAAATTTGCTATATATTTTATTACCATAAACGTACAGATGAAATAATGACACACATTAATATAAAATCACATAGAAAATTAATTTTATTCACAGGGACAAGTGCAAATTAAATTAATAAACATAATTTTATTAATTCAAACAAAATCAGACATCTTTCGAAGAGAAAAGAATAATTAAAAAAAAGTTTTTGTTCGGAATAAATACAAAATATGCAAGCAATGTTTTTTTTATATGAATACCGCACAAGAGTCCCAACTGCTCCCAACCGTCTGGAGCCAGTGAGACTATGGCATCCCCAATTGGGGAAAGCTGTGAGGCTGAAGGTATTGGGGAGAGGGAGGAGAAGGGGAAGATCGAGATGGGGAAATACCTGACAATTCAGATCTGGTCACCAAACACTGCTAAAAGCCATTTCAAGCAACGTTTCAATTCTGAATGGTGGTCTTTCACCAGGGCGATACTGAGAGTATCTTCCACCCTGGAACGTGCGCAAATATACTATATATTATTTCTTTAAATGAATTAATTGTGAAATGAATTAAATAAAATTTACTTGCGCACGCCGGGATTTCAACCCGCGACCTTCGGGTTCGTATGTGTAAAACCTATTACCAACAGCATTCATATTTTAGATAAGATTATGAAATAATCAGAAACTGTTCATATATCCAAAATTAAGAAAACTTCCAAGTAAATATCGGATGAGTTTCGGAAAGTTTCAGTTTCATAATATTTATGAAACTTTCGTTGATATTAACGGGACAAGTTCTAGCACTTAAAAGTTACTATTTATGCAATTACCTTTTTTGATGAGCTTCGATAGCTTTAGGGATACTGTAAGAGACATTTCGATGTGAATACTGCAGTGCCACAGAACTAAAACATTCAAAGGAAAATCAAAAAAGTATTTTACTTGTTACCGGGGACTGTTTGTCAAATTCAGAAGTCAACAATAAATGCACTGCCTTATTTAAAATGATTATAGTGTTAAATTATTAAGATTCATATTATATAAACCACTATAATAAAATAAAATAAAATGTCCATTTATCGGCATTTTTTCATATTTGTCAATTTTTATGATTTTTCCATGTTTATGTCATTATTTTTTTAGTATATTTTATACCCTTACGAGGAAACTATTGGTTTCGAAACATGTTGAAATGTATTTTTTAAATAGTGGTTTATACAAAATCTTCTTATGAATTAAAAGATTTAAATAACATCATAATCACTTCTTCAATAAATGTAAAATCACTTTGTGGCATCACTTTAAATTAAATGATTAATAGTTAATAGTAATAGATTAATTATTAATGATTAATAGTAATAGATGTTATTTAAATCTTTTAATTCATAAGAAGATTAATCATTTAATTTAAAGTGATGCCACAAAGTGATTTTACATTTATTGAAGAAGTGATTATGATGTTATTTAAATCTTTTAATTCATAAGAAGATTTTGTAAAAATAAAAATAAAATCACTACGTATACAAGAAGCATTCAAGACGATTTACAGAAAAAAATGCGGGTATCGACATCATTTCGATCTAAAACGTCTAAAGGTAGAGATATAACTGGTCCAAATTATTTAGCGAGCGTCGCCTCCCGCTCCTGTGCATATTTACCTTAAATTACGTCGTTCGAAAATACTCAGATTTATAAGAATCAGCTGGTTAATGAGGATTAAATTTTGAAACCACCATGGGACGAGACTTAATCCACTGAGCATATAGTTATGCATTGGTGATTAACACCCTTATCACAGGAGTAAGACTCATATACTAATCAGCAACAGCGGCTTTGAAAAATATGTATCGTTCACTAGTACAAAGTTCATTCGTTAATTCAAATTATTCTCCCTTTACAAAATGTAAGTTAAAATATTCCACTCTATTGCCATTGTTAGCAAAATTTACCTTCCTTCTGTATAGAACAATGTGATCTGGGATGCTTTAAGCTTCGGAAAGTAAGATAGAGGGCAGCGCTAAAAACATGGAGAAGGTTGGATTAGGGTACTACATAGATACGTCAACAGGTGAACGAGGAAGCGTTGGATCGCTGTGTTGTTGCTGAAACTTCTGACTCCTACAAGAACGGCTCGAAATTCTAATTCTGGAAAATTAATTGGATGTTGTATTCAACCCGTTTGGAGATTAAATTAATTAAACGATTAAAATCGTGTAATTAATTTAACTTTTGGCCGCTTGTCATTCATTGTCATTATTTTATGTCCGTTTATTATCACGAACGTTTATTTTCTCATTTAATTTTAAGATATCATTTATTCTTGTTAAATTTGAAATGTGAATTTATTAATCTTTAGTTAAATCAGATCGTTATGTGCTTTTTATTATTTTATTTTATTTAATTTTTACAAGAGAAAAAATACAATTCAAAAAAGTCCCGATAAACTACTTTTTGTAGTTTGTCTAACGGGAACTTGTTATTTAAGAGATAAAATTTACAGACAAGGTATAAATATAGACTCAAATATGAATACGTTTAACATCAATATAATTATTTTATATGTATACCGCATAAGAGTTCCTACTGTGCGGAGCCAAAGAGACTATGTCATCCTCAAATACGGTATGTTATGAGGCTGTGGGGAGTGGGAGGGGGAAGGGAAGATTTGCATGTAATTTTATTAATAAACTAGTTTGAATCGTTAATATTTGTATTAAAAAGAAAACCTAGTGTAAAATGTATGAGGGTAAAGTAAAATAAGCATTAAATAATTAAAAATGTACTTTGTTTACACCGCTTTTACAAAAATATAAATATATCACTTTTATTGCTGTCGAAACATGTAGAGATATTTATTTATTTTTATAAAAGTGGTGTAAACAAAGTACATTTTAAATGATTTAATTAATAATGACATTACCAATTGTTTGAAGAAATTATAAAATAAGCATGTTTTATATTGCGTAATTACCAGAAAAGGACTAGTTTAAAATGTCCTCGTGAGTCGAATAAAAATGAAACGGGTTATAATTAAAAATCATTATTTATTTATTTTTTAAATAGTGAAATATATCGTGCGTGATATCCGTTCGTGAGAACTGTTCTGGGACGGAGAGAGGTGTTAACTTTGTATTGTAAAACTCGATACAGTAATTAAATCCCATTGTTTAAATTAATAGTATTAAAAAAATAAATTATAGTGTATAAATAATTTGCAGTACCTAAACATCATTCTTACTTGACACTAAATTATACACAATCTACATATAAAAAAATAGCTTACATTGTATAAATTTACTCTAAAATAAAGAGAAATAAATAAACGTGTTAAGACTAGATATCGCAAGTAACAAAATAAATCTGTATTATTTTACTAGTCATTTAATATTATTGCAAGCATCGGATATTGATCAAGGCGACATAAATGCTGTTAATGTATTTTAATTTTGCTTTTCAAAACATTGTAAATGTATATGGTATAATCACGTTATACGTTTAACTGACTATCGGTCGAAGAATTATCATTTAATTTTTTTATTATTTTTTATTTAATCGCTCATTTTCTAAATTATTATTTTTCCTGTGCAGCAAGGATCCTGGGCTTTAATCAAAGCAGCTTTTCCCACATAGATAACTTGCCATATTCAAAAAGACACCGCTTCTGACCATGAAACACATAAATAGAATATATAGTTAGGACTGGATTTTCCAAGTACGAATGGGCTATGTTTGATTTTTAAATAAACTAACGAGCTTTTCAAAAACGAAGGTTTTTTCTAGAAAGGAATGGTTATTAGGTAGAAGTAGGTACATAGATAAAAATTTTGGAGTTGCAATTGAATTTTCAAAGATGCGAGAAAGAAATTTTCAATTCTATAACCCATTTATTAATAAAATCAGACATGATTCAATTTGTACATAACAGTATATATTATAACAAAAAACTCTATTAAAAAAAACAATATTTATGATCATTGGGGCTGATCATTACAAAGGGAAAGCAGAAAAATAGGAAAAACGGTTTTTCAATCACAAAATATTTAACAATATTATCGTATCATTTAGATTAAGAAACATATTTAAAAATTCGTTGAAGGGGTTGTAAAACATGTAATTCTTTCATTATTCCGCATTGAGTTTGAAAGTTAGTATTTAAAATATATTAAATATTCTCTTCCACAAAAAGAGTGGTTAGGATCATTAGCTATGAATCCGGAAGTAGCGGGTTCAAATCCCGGCGTGCACAAGTAAATTTTATTTGATTGAATTGTGTTATTTCATAATTTATTAATTAAAAATAATATGTAGTCTATTTGCGGCACGTTACGAGTTACGTTACAAGTGGTATATACTGTCAGTATTGCCATGGTGAAAGACCACTATTCAGAATTGTTGCATATTGTGCCTCTAAATAATGAAACACTCAATTACAACAAACACTTAATGATTTATTAAATAACTTGTTACACGGTATTGATTTATGATCGATTGGAGAGCCAGGAAGCTATGCTCGAAACGTTGCTTAAAATGGCTTTAGCCATGTTTGGTGACCAGATTCGAATAGCCAGATACTTCCCCACCTTTCTTCTTCCCCATCTCCTTCACCTCCTCGATACCTCCAGCCTCACAACATACCCCAATTAGAGATGCCATAATCTCACTGGTTCCAAACGGTTGGGAGCAGTTGGGACTGATATGATAATCACATAAAAAAATATATAAAAGAAAAAAAAACAAATAAATAAAGAATAAGACAAATTACTTCACCGACCTTCCTTCTCTTTTCTTAAACTTTTCACAAAATTTAAATCGGCGAGCGAATCGTTCTTGCAGCATTTTCTTTCTCAGCTGAAATATGTATCTGGTCGAAAATGTAAGCACACCCTGAACTTGAAAGAAAATGGTCAATGAGATAGCAACAATATGGGGTAATAACACATAAATATACTATAATACACTGTGAAAGGAACACATCTAAAATATTGATATTACTAAGGTATCCAAATTTGAAAAAAAAGTCTCATTAATCGATTTTTTTTACTGTTCAGTTTGTACGTAGTGTATTGAATTCCTGTGAGCTTACCATTGATAAATAAATAAATACGTTTACTCACCGGTATCGCTGAACGAAGAAGGGTGGCTGAATGACTATTACTAATAATATTATCATTGCTGGAACTTACCTGCAACAAACAAAATAAAAATTAGGAAAAAAGTCGTATGTAGGCATGTTAAAAAACAAATTAAAAAAAAATACACTAACGAAAGGACGGAAAAGGGGTGAATCGGATTAAGCCCGATGATTCGCCCCACTTTCGCTACCTTACACGCAGGCAAAATCTACCTTTACGAGATTGGTTCCGTGGGAAGCGCATGAAATGAGATGATGGATGCAGAAGCCCATCCCAAAAGCAAAAAATCAGATTTACCTTCATAAAATGAATGGCTCACGTTTTTTCCTAGGGTTTTTTTTATCCAGTGAGAAGGCGTTGACATTTATTTCTGCAGACTGTAGATTTGAAATTTCTGAACTATTAAACTTTGAACTACCTTTTTACACTATCGGCAGAATCGCTTTTTCATTATAGAAAGATCTGGCTTCAGAAATTTTCTTGTATTTGTCTACTACCGATTTTACACTAAATAGATAGGTAAGTACCTATGTAGCTATTGTTTTATAATTACATAAAAAGGAACATAAAATCTAACATTTGTAGAATCATAACAAATAAATGAAATCACATATAATGTACGGAGGTATAGAATTTAAGCTTCTTGTTTGAAATAAATAGCACGTCGATTTCGAAATCATCAGCTCCTCTCCGAGATACGATGTAGGTTAACCAACGAGTTGCTGTATGAAAGAGCAATAATATTATGTAATTTTTTTTTGGATAACTTATTGAGGCATGTTAACCTTTATTTTTGTTTTCTGTGTCTTTTGGATTTCATTTTTCATTTTGAGAGTCGTTAATATTATATTCAATAAAAAATAAATTGCGCTTAATTCGTTACAAAATATTTTCTCGGTTGATAAAATATTGAGTGCCGTAAGAACTGCAAAAAATGTCAAGAAGCGCTCGAGTGGTGTGAGAGGTGGGGGAAAAATGAAAAATGTACAAAACTCGCTTCCTCTCACATCACTTAAAGAGGGTTTCAGATAACGATCCACGGTATCGGTGGAAGCGTTCAAATGACATTTTTCGTTATAAAGCAATTTCCTTCTGCAAGCGTCATAACTGTGGTGCAAATTGTAAATGTGGAACATCAGCATGGTTATTTTTTTTTTAATCTGCAAAGTTCATCAATAAATACAAAACTTTGCATTATTTTATGTGAATGTTTTGTGTGAAGATTGTTTGCATCGTTCCTGTTAGAGTATGAGTTAGAGAATAGTAACTCAAACGCTTTGTGAATTTTATAAAACAAGCGTCGATCAAAAGGTCGCGGTTCGCGGCTTGATAGATAAAACATCACAATTAATTTATCGTTTGTGGAACAAAATAATAAATATTTATTGTTATTTTTTTTAGAAAGAAACTGTGTGGTATAAGATTATAAATTAAATTAAACATAATGCAATTATTTGAGACCACTACCTACTTATTTCATATCAAACGGGTTTTGCTTTGGCACAAACTTTATCAGACTTAATGAACTTTTGACATAAATATGAATTACTTTAGAATTCTAGTATTCGATTGGGAAGTTCGTATTTACGTGTGTCCATCGCATTCGTCACCCAGTAGACCTAAACACGATTTTACTAAGCAGTCTAAGCAGTGACCGGATAAAATAGAACATCGACAATACAGAACATGATAGAATATTAGGTTAGGTGCGTTTTTAGTTTTTCTTTCTTCACTTTTCTTCAGTATTATATTTTCTTATGGAACCTTTTTTCAAAAATACAAATAGCCTTAACTACAATTCCGCGCATTGTTAAATGAAAATGATTCGAATTACCCACACGATTTACGAGGATATTGTGCCCATGTGCGTACAATGCCGGTATTGTGGGTTCACCGTTCGATGTCATCAATCACTGCAAATTATATCGCATCATTCATCTAACTGCCAACTCGTGATGGAAGTATACCAACAAAAGTTTATTTCATCTTAACCTTTCACTTGCGCCTTGGCCTCCTCCCAGCACTTCCTTTCAAAGACAGCTAAAGTTATATGGAAGGTGATAAAAACTAAAAATACTGTTTTAAACTTTCCTTTTGTTAGCCTTATATTACAGATTTAAGGAAGGCGGAACCGATCAGGGGAAGACTTCTGGAGTTTAAATACCTAACTTATCAAATATTAAACAATGGGATAACGGAATGCCTAAAAATAGGTGAAAAACATGGAAACGAGTTTAATAATAATATAGTGTGTGATAATGATTTTTTTTCCTACATACGAAAATGTAAATGAAAAAAATAAAATAGGCGCAGACCAATAAAAATAATACAGCATCACGGTTTATTTCTAAATTTGTATTTGTTGAAATTTGAAGATATTTTTTTAAGAACTACTATAGAGTACCTAACTGTCCGAAGCCACTAAAACCATGCCAGTTCCAATAGAGGCCTATTGTGAAGCTGAGTGGAGTGGGGAAGTGAATTAGATGGGTTGGGAAGGTTCGGAACTATCTGGATATTCATATGTGATCACCAAGCAACTCTAAAGCCATTTCAAGAGACCAACGTTTCGATTCAGAAGGTGGTCTTTCACCAAGGCGATACTGTGAGTATCTACTCGTATAACTCTGTTTGAAGATTCTTATTGAAAAATGTATCGAAGTCATTACAAATGCTATGTTGCGATAATAAGGAACTCCAGTCCATTTTTTTTATTTAATTTTAACGTTCTAACTTAAATTTCGGTTTAAATTTTTTTTAACGTTGTTTTCATGATTAAAATAAGTGTTCAAGTTTTAAAATTTTAAAGCCCACCAAAATGCATGAAATGTATGACTTGTTGGGTGTGACGTCACACGAGTAGTCAGATTGCCGGTTCAATAGGGGGTAATCTATATTGTATGCATTCCATTCAAAACTTCTAGACATTTTATACTCAAATTTACCTGCTTTTAATTGAAGGAAACGTTGTAGAAAATCAGCGTCTCATCACTACTGTAGGTCATTGTACTAAAGTGCAAAAAAATATTCATATCCGCAACTGATAAACAATTTATTAGAGTACCAAAAAATTCATTGCTAGGAAAAAAATCTCCTTAAGCGCCTATAGCTCACATTTGATTCATCATTTTTACCACCGAAACTGTATGACTCGGCCGTGACCTAATATGTTGGTAACAGATATAAGTATTATGATACCGCCGCATATCGGATATATCGATACCGGTTGAATACCGATTAGGTACGTTATAATAATAATAATAATATTTTGATGATTTGTATAGCGCCACAAATGTTTTTTTTCCAATGCTCTATTTTTTTTTCTCAATATTGAAATTGAATACCATTTACAATACTATACTTCACTTTTAAGCAATATTTGTTTAGAGAAGCGGAGTGTACATATTGCGTTTAGATGGTTATATGTTTACATAGTAATATTTCCTAAAGTATTACAAGAAGATACTTACAATAATCAATACTAATAATAATAAAATAGTTTACATGATAATATTACAGATTTAGTGGTTTACTTAATAGAAAAAATGGAGTGCATAGCGACAATTTTTGGTTTCGTGGTAATAATCGTAACATAATATACGTAATGTACAATGTGAATAAGTATATTTAACTTATAGCATAACGGTACAATCTTATAGTGGTATATGTTGTATATCTTATAACTAACTATAGACAGCCTATCATATCGATAATAAGTACTGGCGTTACTGACCGTTCTCGATGTATCCGGTATTTAATATTAACAAATCTTTGTTATCATCGATTTATTAATAAAAATAATTATTTAGGTATCAACAATGAAAACAACTATAAAAAATAGCTAGAAATGTCACAACCTGAAAAATATCACAAAATTTTAACTGCAGAGACCATTTTGATTTCAAATTTTACGCAGATTTTGTCTACTTCAAAAAGTATTAATTGACTTATGGCGAAAAATTTGTCATTGTAGTTTCAAAATCGACAAAAACTGAAGAATGGTGAAAAATTTCGCTTTTGTTTCTCGACTACAAATCCGGCCTCGGGTTCAAATCCCAGCATGCGTTTGTAAATTTTATTTAATTAATCAGTCTTGCTTTACAATTAGTTCGTTAAAAATAATATATATAGTATATTTGTGGTACGTTCCAAAGTTAAAGTTGCTTGGAATGGCTTTAGCCATATTTGGTGACTAGATCTGAATAGCTAGGTACCTCCCCACCTTCCTTTTTACCAATTGCCTCCCCGTCCCCATACCCTTTACCCTCACAAGATACCACAAAAAGGGGTGCCATGTGCGGTATTCGCATAAAAAATATGAGTGTCAGGAGAATTCATGACGGGAAAGTAAATGGCAGGAGGATTAATCAGTCAATGCAAAAATAATATGAAAAAAAACTCATGAACACCCCGTGAATAACATAATACCGACAGACTAATATATCAGTATTAGATAATATTATAAAAAAACGGGTATGACGCAGAACTATTCCAGACGCTCCTTATAAAACTATTTCCAGCTAGAATTTTTTGGATGTTATTTTAATCTTTAATGCTTTGACAACTGCATGAAGGAGAAAAATAGAATCGCTTGCGTTAATAATAACACTTCAGGTAACATTTTGTATTTAGTCAATAGGTGCTTCTCTGACGGTTTACGGAACAGTTTTCTGCGCATGCGCCTGTCGCGGACTCGATAAAGACAAAATTTACAACCGATTTTTGAAAGAAATATGCTCATTATAATAAATTTGAAACATTGAGGTATTTATTTTAAATGATTTGAAATAAAAATAAATATATGGTAGGTTTTAGGTATCATTAGAAATCCTCCCCTTCCAGAGTCGCCGAAGAAGTTGCCGCCAATGACATTATTGTAATGTGGAAGGAGTATAAATTATACGAAGACGAATTCGTTAAAATTGCAATGAATTTATTGAATATCCAAGCAAAAACTCTGCAGTCGTCGTAATAAACAAAAATATTGATTTTACGAGCGAAATAAACACTGTAAACAGCGAAACTATAAGCCGTAAGAACTATAAACAGTGGGTAAAACTCTATCTAGTTCTGTTTGGGCTCGACGGCTGCGTTTGTGACGTCAGAAGCAGTAGTCCCAACAGAACATGGTGTTTTGATGGTACCACTGCTTTTTTTTTAATTCACGATGGTTTTAATTCACTTTTATGTAACGATTTATAAAATCTACGTATAATTACAAGTAATAAAATAATATCTTCAAAATCGGCGCTTGCTGATCCATACGAATATTTTTTTAAAGGAATTATATTTTTCACTGGAGTTCTGTGTTTCTTCCCTCCTACAACATGGGTTTTTTCAAGACCCAGATTCACTACTTCCTATCCTCTAAAAAACCCTCCAAACAGTATCCCCAAAGATGATATAGGCCTTGAGGGAAATTATTTCCCTCAGGACCTCCTGTGTGGAGTTACTACAAAAAAAAACATTTTTAATTTCTTCAATAAATGCAAAATCACTTTGTGGTGACATTATTAATAAAATTAATCGGAAATGTTTTGTTTAAACCACTGTATAAGATATAAATATCAACACGTTTCGGAAACGAAGTCTTCTTCATCGGGATAAACAGTATACCGATGACAATGATAAGAATAGACAAATAATAAATATAGAAAAATAATAAGAATATACAAATTACAATCATAAACAAAAATTAACAATAAGTGATGAAAAAAAGAGAAAATAATTGAAAAATAAAACTAATTAACACTAAATGAAAAAAATGATATTAGAAAATATAGTTTTATTACCGATGTGCTTAATACATCCATCAATCATTATTTTGTGACCAATGTAAATATTGCGTCAAACGATAAATTCTTGAAGGGTTGCCAAATAATAAGGAAGTTTTACCAAAATAATTCTATTGTGGTAATCTACAGCTATAATAACACAAGTTGGAACAAAATACTTGTGGAATTTTCAAAATAATACTGCAATGTCTGAAGGCAACACGCTTCTCTCTCGCGAATGACTTTCAATGCTTCATCATCACGGAAAACGCTGTTTCTAATAGTAGATAGTAGGCTACACGTGGCTAATAGCAAGAAGAGTGATAAGTGGAAACTAAATGATTAAATAATTTTAAGTCACTATCCGCGTATGGACAGGGCGTTAAGTGGTAAATAGTAAGTTACCGGTAAGTACAAATTTATATAGTTGCCTCCAATAGAATCGTTTATATTTTCATTCTGTGAAGTATATTTATAGTTAGGAGGAGGCTATTGTCGCGCTATTTGGACATGCACACAATCAAGTTTTACTACCAAGACAAGAGTTTACTAAATCATTTATTTTACGTCTGGACGGCAGTTATCACTTTCCTCAGAACAGTGATTCAGTGATCACTCATCACTTTCCTTGCTACAGGCTACGTGTAGCCTACGCAAAAGGGCAACATAAATTCTCCGGAATTCTTGCTCCTAGAAATTTTTACAGCCATATATATATCGCCCGCATTTTTACAGCTATATATTTACATCTATATATACAGCGCCCTTGAGGTGATTTTTCACAAAAACGGCGCTATATAAATCTTCCAAGTATTATTATTATTATTATCGAATTTAAAGATTTATGCAAACATTTTCGTCAAGAGTAAGGGAAATATTCATTAAACTGTCCAAAAACAAGACAAGATGTCATATCACTGAAAGAAAATCTCTAGGAAAATGATCTATATCGATTAAAAAGAGAACTGATTCCCCAATTTACATATGGCCTGTCGCCTCCTATACCCCAGACAGGTCAACTAAATTGATTTTCTGATCATGAAAGAAGTTCGGTACTTAATTAAAAAATCAATTTAACAAAACCACCTCTGGTTTTGATTTAACGCAAAGTAAAGAAAATATCAACTTTACTTTCAGATTATCTTTTAAAAAAAAATTTTGTAGATATTATTATTAAAATTTAAAATTATTTATTTACTTATAAAAAAACACATATCACAAATTTAATATTTATCAGTTTACCTTTAATGATAATTAATAACAACTATTATTATTCAATTTAAAAAAAAAAAACTATTTATTTATTTATAGAAAAAGTTCTGCTAGGTAATTTTATTTTTACTCGTGATAGCTGTTTCGCCTTCCGAAGGCATTATCAAACTGTGGAGAAGCCACTTACATACGATCTATCTAGGTACTTATAATGAAACTCATAAAATGTTTTCAATTTTATTACCAATGGTTTTATTAATTTCTGAATAAATTGACGGTTATTTTAATGGCATATTACACAGTAAAGTTTCCCTACTTAAGAGTTATAATGTACTATTGTTTAAAATTTGACTAAAGGTCATTAAGATGGTTATCACTGGCGTTTCCGAAATAATTTTAATTTGGAATAAAGGGGTTTTGTTTTCTTCTTAAACTTGAACAGAATAAATAAAAAATAAAACGGAATTCTGTTTATCTTTTTAGTTGGCAATATTTTTTGTTACATACCACTTTTTTGTTCAACTCTAAAAATGTTGTTGAAACTTGGGCGAAGCCGGTTAATGAAGATTTATAATATTTTTATATGTCTGTTCGTATTCGTCTTATCCAGTTTTTACAAACCATACATGATGAACGTATAATTTACGTAAGGCTCGTCAAACTTAATCGAGACCAAAACTCATTTCATACGGTCATTAACTGACAAAATTTTCTAACGCAACATCAATTTATATTAAAGTAATACTGTTTTTATTTTATTAATATGTGAGCAAATAAAGCTCGTGATAGCAGTTTGCAAATACAAACGGTTCTTCTTTAAATGCTAGCACTGAATTAGTACTACCAATACAATATACGAGTAAATCACGTCCTTCAATGTGTGATCAGTTCTGTTGCCAACTTTATTGGATACTGTTATTTTTCTTTATTTCGTGTAACCGCCCAACCAATATGGGGTATCTGAAGATAAATCAATCATTAACGTCAGTCACAATCTAACACGTGTATAGATTTACGAACTTATCTGAATAGGAGAAACTAATAAAAACTAACAAAAGAGAAACTAACGAACTAAACTAACGAGAAAAAAAAGATACTTTGGTGCTTTATCCACATTATCTAGAGTTGTGACGCCCCCGACTGCACAGACAAACTTGTGCAAATGTAAAACAGTTTTTTTTAGCGTGCTTACTGACACGTTAAGCTGAAACATTTTCATTTTGGTCATGTGTTCAAGTACTCATTTTAAATCAAGTGATTTGGGATTAATATGTAAATAAAATAATTAATTTCTTCAATAAATGTATAATTACTTTGTGGCGTCGTTATTAATACAGTTAATGAGAAATAATTCATGTGTATTTGCCCGCACCAAATGGCCACATCTCTTTAGTTTATTATTCGCGACAAGTATGCAGGGACAATATGTACATTGCATTATTCAGAACTAAATATTGAAACAAAATGAGTTAAATACAAAATGTTATTATTTTTATTTACGCCCAAATTGGGTTATACACACAAAACTTTTGTTTATCAGTACAGTACGCGCAATTTATTTAGTAATAGAGCAAAGTAAATATAAAATCTAATAAAATAAAGGAAAAAAATAAACATTTTAAAAAAGGTATACAAATCTGTATAACATAACATTGACGGCCTCCATGGTCGAGGGGCAAGGCTCTCGACTAC
This sequence comes from Halesus radiatus, assembly GCA_022606495.2. NCBI lineage: Eukaryota > Metazoa > Arthropoda > Insecta > Trichoptera > Limnephilidae > Halesus > Halesus radiatus. The sequence continues at coordinate 72,007 of JAHDVE020007228.1, read as the reverse complement.
GAATCCGAAGGTCGCGGGTTCAAATCCCGGCGTGCGCTAGTAAATTTTATTTAATTAATTTGTGTTTTTTCACAATGAATTAGTTTAAAAATAATATATAGCATATTAGCGCACATTCCAGAGTGGAAGATACTCTCAGTATCGCCCTGGTGAAAGACCACCTTTCAGAATTGAAACGTTGCTTGAAATAGCTTTTAGCCGTGTTTGGAGACCAGATCTGAATAGCCAGGTATACCTCACCTTCCTCTTCCCTTCTCCTTCCCCTCCCCAATACCTTCAGCCTCACAACAATCCCCAATTGAGAATGCCATAGTCTCACTGGCTCCAGATGGTTGGGAGCAGTTGGGACTCTTGTGCGGTATTCATATAAAAAAATATAAAAAATAAACAATGGAAAGGAGCCAGTATAAATAATCGGAAGCAAAGAAGTTAGTTATTGAAAATAACATTGATAATACAACTGGGTTGTTAATATTATCTTGTTTAAATTATTGTTCACCATCACTACAAAGCTTAATTTTGAATTTGAGGCCAAAATACTCACCTATACCTTGTTACGTAACAAAAGGTGACCCTAGAGTGATTCTTGCTTCTTGTTACAAGAAAATAGCTGGGCATCCAATTACGAAACGACCCTACAGAGATCGCAACCCGGCAACCAATCCGGTGATTTCCCTCTTATAATTAACCAATGAGGTCTAGCGGAACAGACAACTTCCGACCGCTTCGAACGACTGGATCTCGCGTAGCGAAATCGCCGTCACACGCTTCTGTTCGAACCGTCAAGCTGATACCTGCGTGCTCTGTAAGAGCCCACGGCTTGGCTGTTTTATTTCATCAGTCGAGTCCGATTGGCAACGTTAATCGCATGAGGGTCTGAGGCCCCTGGCTGATCGTGCCCATTTTACCATAAAACACCTAAGATGGTGACTTGTGATTAACCAATTAAACTCAGTGTGGAGATATCCGACGCCTGTGTTCTGTGTACGCGGCCCCCGCCGGTAGCCCCTGCCATGTAAATCTGAGGCGTCACTGTTCCAACATCCTCATGTAAGCTGTCCAAACCTTCCCTCTTTTATGTGTTGAACTTGTGTTTTCCATAATTAATTAGCCCGGTCTAGAATTTCATCAGAGGGAGAGAGAAATAATGTAACTCTATTTCAGAATGGAAGCCGTCCACTTGGCGTACCATTGTACATAATCTGTAACGTCTATTATCCCTTCACAATAAATTCTGAATCTGAAAGTACTCCCTCGCTTCATTTAAAGTAGAATAGAATCGCCTCACCTCCAATTATAAGACTGCGGTCGACTCGTATAACCCTGAGAGAGAGGAAACCTCATGCTGTACCAAAAAACCTGAGCTAATTATTTTCCGGACGACGCTGAGACTCGCCTAAGATACCGTCACCGGGTAAGTCGCGCTGTTATCTTTATCCCCGCCTCTCATTTGCACCCGACCTTCCTCCATCCCATCTCCCCAATTCTCAGTAGCATATCACTGGCTTCCAACTTGGGGCTTTCTTCCTACCCGACCTCCCAACTTCCAATCACTTCAACAGCATAACAACCTAATGATCTTTTTTTCATCTAAAAGGATAGCAAATCAAAAAAAAAAGATCAGAAAAATCTTGGATTTATTGCAAATAATAATAATTGCTGTATTAGCTAAAATAATCCACTCGTTATCGTGGGAATGAAGTTGCAATTTTTTTAATATTGATTTTTTCTTGAAAGTATAGATATTTGGGAAATATAAAATAAACTGGGTTTTTATTGGAATTTTATCTATTAAAAAAAATAACCAAAAATTAAAACACACGAGCAAACAGATAAGAAAATGCACTTCAAATATCCAAAAGCAGGTAATCTGGAAAGGTCGAATCAGCAGATGGTACTAGTGTAGTTGGGGGTCAATCTTAGTTTATTCCTATGCACGGACGAATTTTTTTTACGAAAGTTTATTAGTAAATGTAATAAATGCGTCAATATTGTATTGCGCCTTTGTGCCCCTCGAGAACATCTGGACATAAGTTTCCAAGTAATGAACAGTTGAGAAAGAAGTGGATTTGAACTACAAAAACAGATAAATATTAACCGACAAAAAATTCTCGTATATGCAATAAACAGTTTGTTCGATCAGACAATGTGATTCCTCTGGAATCTGTTCTTCAACATTATAAGTAATGTCGAGATACTTACCTACCTAATTTCTTGTCTATCATGTTGGCGCCCTTTCTATTAGTAGTTCCCGGTATTGTTATTATTGGTACTGGACACCTTTTATTTCATGTTATGCGGATTATGAATATGTAAGCTTTTTGAAATGGTAACTGAAAAGGTATAAAATCACAGAACAAGTAAATGACATTCTAAAATAGAATGGAATCGATACATTCTCAACTATGTAAATTCAGGGTTGAAAATCGCTTTTCCATACTCGGAATCAGTTTTCCAAACAACAAGGAAGACTTTACAAATTTAAATGTCTCTGTTAATCGACTCTTGTTACAAAGTATTTAGAAAAAAATTAAAAATCCTTGAAAACTTTGTGGATCACATTACAAACTTAATCTATAATAGATACAAGATATCTGATATGGAGATTTTACATACCATAAAAGTAATGTAGATGCTATTTATCTGTGAAGTGAATTTAGTATATTATAATTACATGAGATAGTACTGCTATCATTTTGAAACGAAAAGAAAAATATTTGAAAAACGTAAAAGATACATTTTGCAAAGTAGCACTAAAGAGAATAAAGGCAATTTAATATTTAAACACTTATGTCAACACTCCGAGGAAGCGGTGCGATAACTAAATAGTCTTGAATACCAAAGCCAGTCTTGGTACACAGGAAACTGGGAACTGCGTAATTACAAATAAAAATCACCCAAAGGTACCAACCATCGATGGTTCTATGTTCTGAGATACCAATCTTCGTAGTGGCCATCGTTGGTTAAAAAAAAACTCCGTATGTTATTGTATTACTCCCATGAGAATGTCACTTAACAATGCTACTTCTTGGGTAGCGGGACGAAGATCAGTATTTTGTCGGATGTTTATTACTGTTTTCAAATCTATGACCTCAACATACTGTCATGTGCATGTTTATTTATAGACTGGCATAATGAAATTAGAGTAATATTTCTAATAGCACTCTGTGTGGATTTCAACAACACCGCTGCTTAATTAAGTTAATAATGTACCCACCCATACACCGCCTCCTCTAAGAAACTCCTGGCAAGAAACATTGAAGATGGGATGTGGTACTGAACCACGAAGTCTGAATCTAAAAGATATATAACAAACTACATCTTTTACTAAGGCTTACCAAGAAACTATGAGTTTTTAAAACCACTAAACTTCAATACTTACCGCGAACAATAAAACAGAAAAAAAAAATCCAAATCGAAACCTACTTGTCGTTAACACTATTATTTATTTACTGTCCTTGTAAGAAACTGATATTCTTATCAGAGCTCCAAGTTATTTATTCAGATAACTGACCTCACCCCTCGAACCCTAATGGTGTGTATGTATGACACAAATAAGGTTCAGAGGCAATTAAATTTTTTTTTGTAAAAATACAAAGCCTTATTCACAATAAAACCTTTGATTTGGTCTCAATTGTTGTCTACGATACGACAAAAGATCGCACTTGTATATTAACACACTTTACTATTGATTCTTGAGATTTCCAAATAAACTGTTATTTTGTTAAAAAAGTTTCATGTCAAAAAATTTCAAAAATCTTCAGACTGCTCCCTTGGATCTAATCAGTGTCGTCCAGTTTATAAAGGCTGAAAATCTGTGCCCACCCGAAGAATAACGAAAAATATTAATATTTAAAAAAAATGCTTATACCTAAGCTTTTCTTTAGGTCATGATCCTTTTACCCAAATACATTTATTTATCATTCTCAACCAGTAACAACCGAGATTACTTTCAGTGAAATAATTTATTTTCTAAGATATTCAAGATTGTTCAGGACAATGTATTTTTGGAAATCAGCAACTGGCAGCTACAGCCGTGCATTGCTCTTTAGTCAAGGGTAACTAAAGAGCAATGCACGCCGCTGGATCAAATTAGATAACTTAATGGACAATTGATCGATTGCTCTGCAAGACGAGTTGTGAACGTGATTAAACGAACGATATTCGCCAACAGCTCGTTCCGCATGTACCCAAGTAACTGAAAAACAAATCGATAAGGTTCTCATGGTACCGATGTCAACTGAGAATGAGTTCTCCGCTCTTGTCTGCCATATTCCTCATCATCGCACCAACAGACGCACAGAGCCTCGACAAACTCCTTGTATGGAAAAACCTGTCTGGATACTAATTACATTACGAGAAAGAAGATTTCAAAGAATAAAAAAATAAGACCTGCTTGCTCCTAAAAATACAACTTTTTATTCTGAAGAAACGAGAAAACCAAAAAAAAAATAATGGTAAGAGCCGCGTCTTTGGGGTCCTATTATTACTTGATTAATGCACTGGTTTTTCTCTCTGAACCTAAAGTAGAGTACTACGGGGCCGTGAACTTTCATTAATCGATTCGTCGGTTCGCGAGTAGCAACGCCGTTTAAAATGGACATAGAACTTACCCTTAGGAATAATACAAGACATACACATGTAGTTTTTACCCAGTACTCTTCAATATTATTGTATTGGTTGACTTCATTAATATGTCAATAAATAACTTTTTTGTAAAAACATTAAAACATATTATGGTAACTATTCGATTAGTTTGTCAGAAGACAAACATAACCAAAATGAATACTTAACTTAACTTTTCAGTAATTGGCAGACTTATTTTTTTGCTAATGACAAACTGTAAAATAAGTTATTTTTAATAAATATGTAAAATAAGTGTATTCGCCGAAGATTGCTTGGACATTGTAAGAAATAGGGTAAATCCGTTAATTCGCAAATTTGTCTCTTAATATATTTCGTTATTTGTTTGCTTTTAAATTTGATTGACACAAACTGAGGTGGTTAATATTTTTTTTAGTTCTCCGAGAATGGATTGTTTTTTTTTAAATTGATAGATTTGTAAACTTGTAAGTAAATGCATTGTTTTTTCCATGTTTTATTTTTATTAAACAGTGATTCTTTTACTTTATTTTTATTCTAACAGCGGTAAAAGGGTATTACTAACTTTGCTTGAAAAACAGTATACTATAAAAAATAAAAACATAATTATATAGAGGGTACATATACATACAAAGTAGTATAAAAGAGCTGTTTGCATAAAAATAATAATTACAATAATAACGAAATGAAATGGGTATATAATTTTGACATTTGTTACGGTGGGTCTCGTCCTACAAAGGATTTTCCAGCAATCAATATTTGCACCTGTAAATTTGTAATTGCGTTAAGCGCAGTATTTTTCGTTTTATGTGAATACCGCACAAGAGTTCGTACTGCTACCTGCTAACCGGAGCCAGTGAGACTATGGCATCCTCAATTCGGGTATATTGCGAGGCTGAATAGTACGAAGAGGGGGAGGAGACGAGAAAGAGGAAGCCGGGGAAGTGTCTAGATATTCAGATCTTTACAACAAACACGGCTAAAGCCATTTCAAGCAACGTTTCGATTATAAGTGGTCGTCTTTCACCAGGGCGATTCGGGAAGCATCTACAAATCTGGAACATGCCGCAAATATACCATGACACATATTATTTTTATGTGAATTAAATATGAAGTAACACAATTTTATTCAATAAAATTTACTTGCGCACGCTGGGATTCGAACCCGCGACGTCTGGATTCGTGGTCGAGTACGTTATCCCTCGACTACAGAGGTCATCAGTAATCTGGCGGAACATTAATTTCCAGTAACTAGAATGATAATGTCCAAAAATTAATACTTGGTAATTTCGAATATTCTTGTACATTCCCAATACGTTTGTAAAGGATTCTGTATCTGTCTAAATCATATATATTATATGACGTTTAATAGGTAAAGGTAGTCAATTAAAATTGTTTTCAAAATCGGTAGCATTTTCAATTATTGAGATTGAAAAATCAGGCTCAGAAAGCGGACGAAATTTTCATCATAAAGATAATATTATATAAAAATAATTAGAAACAGTTTGTTTACACCACCGTTTAATACATAAATAGCAACATGTTTCGGAAGCAAATATTCCCTCATCAGGATACAGGACTTTAGGTAAAAGCATTACGGGGGTATTATTTGACCGATAATCTTTGTAATTCAAAAACTTTTTACGCGTTATTTTTGTGCGCAATAACACAGAGATCTAATGTTATATAGCTCGGCGTGCGAAAAATACAGCATAAATGTATACTGAACAATGTTCCTTAAATTTAAAAAAAAAAAATTATTATAAAATAGTTAGTCACTTGTAATCATTTTTAATAAGAATCCACTTATTTCGGTAGCATAAGAAGTTTAAGGGAGAAATAATGGGTTGATCTTAAATAACGTATGTGTCTTAGAAAATTGCTTTGAAGTCGTCAATATAAATATTTTAAAAAATGAACCTATGAATGGCAAACGGTAAATATATTAAAAGAGTGCTGAAAATGTATGTTTCATTCATAAGTAGATACAGTGTTTAAAAAATAACCGATAATCGCAAAACTGCGATATTTTAACAATATCTTAAAAACTTTAATTATTCCTTATCCAAATTTCTAAAAAAAAACCTCTTACCTTTTTCGGTTGAGCGGGGAAAAAGTAAATAATTTGTTTTCCTCCGTTCATCTTCAAAAGAACTCTTTCAGATTGCCAAATTATCAAAGCTCGATTTTTAATTACAGCTGTGAACATTTTCAATGAGAAGCTAAATATATTTTGATGTGTACCGTCTGACGAAAATTGACGCTAAATAAATTTCCTACGAACCATTCGGATCGTTCGTTGATTGGTCAAATTCGTCCATTGAAATACAAAAGAAAAATAGGCGTTTCGACATTCCATTCAATCTTAACGGTGCAGATATAAAAGCCGGTAGACATTTTCATCTGAGATTTAAAAAAGCATTTAATTCTTGCGATTAAGAAAACACACTTTTAAAAAAATTCATATACACGTTACAATTAAAAAAAAAATTTCATAGTATTAAGATTGTTGAGTGTAAAGTAAGAATGATGGGTACCTACGGAAAACGCTGTATGTTATAGTGTTTCGATAATATCACATTAAGAGAACCTTCGGGGAAGTGTTCAGATGTTTTAGTTAAAGTGTCATCAAATGGTTTTATTATTAGGTTAAAGAATATCCCAAAAAAAAACACAGATATTACTCTATTGTATATATAATGTAAACGGTACTGCTTTATGTTTATTTTGAGTTTTGAAAAATTGTGTACCTTTTGTTTTTATCCAGACCGAAACGTTAAGTTCGATATCGTATTCTCTACGAATTGTTTCAATGATATTGGTGTGCGGTTATAAATTTTAATAACGTAGTACTCTATACATAAGTATATTCGTTAATAAAACAAAAAATAAACCAGTTAATTTTACATTTTCGAGAATTACTTCACATAATACACGTTTCACACAAAATATAGGAATGATAGTGCCAATATTTCAAAATAAATATGGTCAACGAACCCTTGAATACATTGTACCGTTTATATTTAACAAATTGCCGTACTAACTTAAAAACAATTGCCCTATGATGAAATTCTCACTGATGTTAAAAATTTTGGAAAGTAACCTTGTGTGTTGATGGTAAGAAATATGACGATCTCCTTGGTTGTATAGCTCCTCGATATCTGGTGTATTTACTGTTACGGTGTTAATATTATATTTAAGTCTATACTCATTGTAACCAACCTGTACTGCTGTTTTATGTATATATGTATATATATAAATATATTTTAAATTTTATTTCTCAATTTATTTAATACTTACAGATATTTCTGATATTTACGTAATATTTATATTTTTGTAATATTAATGTTTTTATAATGTTGATATTTTTATTATATTGGCATTTTTTACACTGTTGTATTTTTATAATATTCGTATTTTTATAATGTTGATATTTTTATAATATTGAAATTTTTATAATATTGGTACTTTTATAATTTTGATATTTTTTATGATATTGACATTTTTGTAATATTAAATCGGTGTTATAAAATTGGACTTTAGTATCTCAATAACAAAACTGTAATGCTTTTTCCATTATGTTTTCTTTTTAATTTTTTTTTAACTTATGTACAGCACAAGATGCATGCGCCTAAATATAATAATTTTGCCCTACATTTGTATGATGATTGTAATTTATTGTTGTATTATATTATATTGTTGAAATAAACTCCTGCTGACAAGCTACTTGCAGTGGCTTAGCGGGTATAAGTTCCCACTGTATATAATTAATATTGTACAATAAAAAAAAATTAAAAAAAATAAAAAAATAAATGTACGAAACTTTTTTTTTTGTTTTATTGTAAAATAAAATAAAAGTGAAAGTACCATTTAAAACTGATATTATTAATATTTTTAGAATTATAAGATTCAATCGAAGATCAAAGTTATTAATCGTTGCTATGCAGCCCTATCATAAACAGGTTTACAAACGAATTATATTTAAAAAAAATATTTTTTTTATTTTCATTTCTTAATATTTCTTTTATTTGATGCAATTTTTGCTAACTTATGATTATTATGAGGTTTTCATAGTAATGTGTGTTTGAGAAATATTTAACAGGTAATATTCAAATCTCAATTCGTGAAAAAGGGACTTAAATTAATGACTATTTAAGGCATATTTATTATATGTTTCCTCAGTTAAGTTTGCTCGGGAAATCTAAAAATAATCCTCTCTACGCTTTGAGCAGCTTCTGGTTACCTGTTTTAAATGGAAAACTTTTATATTACTTTGAATCTAAAGTTTTAGGAAAGCAAAAGCACGAACACTTCATAATGCTTTATGACATCGCACATTAAAAAACAGTACATTTATTCGAGTTCCATGATATTCACAGGTATTTTCAACGTTAGTAGCGACTGGGTAAACTATTTATTTTAAAAATATTATGACAGTTTTGTTATGCTTGTGTTCGCAGAAGTGCTTCTTAACGTGCGAAAAAATATATAAAAAGGGATTTATTTACGGACACAATGGCAAAAAGAATACGTACAAATTGTTTTTTATTGTTTACTACCTGATGTGTACACGGCCTTGCTCTAGATTTTTCACTTGTCATTAGGGTGTCATAATTGATTTGACAGCGAAATTAACTATCTCCAAATAAAGAAACATTCATTTTAATATTTTATTTCATTTCAGACGTTTTTTTTTTTTTCAAAATATATCTAAATCATAAAGTTCGTAAGTAGGTACATACTCATGTTTTCCATTTAGAAAATATTCTACCAAAAAAACCTTCTTCATTTGAATATGCAATCTGTGGCTAACCAGAGTTTTATATCTATGGGAAAATCTAAATAAAATATGGAGGGTTCAATGTTTTTCATACTAATTTTAAAACGGTGTAGCAACAGTTTTACATATTGGATTTCATTCAAACTACTCTCTAAACTTTCCCGACACTGATAAGAACAAACTGTGCTATTTTTAGCGAAGCGGGTCAAGCAATTTTCGAGAAAATCGAAGACAAACAAACAAACCAACAAACAAACTTACATTGATTTATCTATATTTATTTTATTGTGTTTAATTTTCAAAACTGCAATTACTATTTCGTTATTTCAAAAATTAAAATACAATTAAGTTTTGCAAGTACATAATTGTATGTAACAACAAAAATTACCCCTATTTCGAGGTGAGGAGCCTGGGAGCTTACAGTTCTGCCACGGAGGTGGTGGAATTAATAATATTTTCATTTTTCGAATATCTAATATCGACCTTTCTCGTCTGATGTCTTTCTTTCTGTTTCATCATTATTTCGGAGCCTTTGCTAAATTTCGTTCAGTTTTCAACATCCTTAGGCCATGCCAAAAGTCACACTTTGTTGATGTTCAGTAAATCCACTAAAACGTGTCTATTATATTACAGTAGGTGTGCGAGCACTGGGTGACCCCTGGGCTAATAAACAACTCTGGGTAAAAAGCGTTCCGAGGAAAATCTAATTTGACGCTTTCCAAACGCTTTCCTCTGCGAAATATTGTATTTTTTGTTTCCATATTCGAAAAAGAAACCTATTTGTAAGATATTGTGCGTGCGTAAATGAAAACGTTTAAAGTTTTATGGCTTCTGTAACGTATTTCAAATTGCGCATAGAAGTTTTGTCTAGTCATTGATTAATTTGTTTTATACGTTTCCGATGACGGTATTATTTTTTTGAACTGAATCATAAAGGAAAATGATTCAAACCGCATTCTTATTATTATTATTATTCCCACCCACTGGCCTTGCCCATAATAATAATACTCGCATGACTTGTATAGCGCCGTTTTTGTGAAAAATGACCTCAAAGGCGCTGTACAGATATTACTTGCTAGGGTTTATCTTATTATGTACATATACCGAAAACATGCCTGGTAGGGCACTCCAGATTAAAACGTTAAATTACAATGTTTTGGGCTGAGATGATATGACTTTGCACGCACAGGACACATATATTAGAAAACAATGCACATTGCATGACATTGCAGTTACTGTTTAAATCCTATTTGTCATTGATATTATATATATTAGAAGGTTATTGGCAAAAGAAGAGTAGGTATTTATGTGAAACACGATTTTATTTGAGATTTTTGATAATAATAATTTACATTTACAAATATTTATAATTACTTGTTCATTATGTATGCAACTGAACCATTCATGGATATGACTTTCCGAAGAGATGAGTTTTGAGTTTTGCTCTGAATTCTGTCGAGTCTTTAATCAATCTTAGATCGTATGGCAATTTATTCCAGGATTTAGGGCCTGACACTCTGAAAGCCGCTCACCAAACATAGTATCCGGTGTGCACTTTAGTTCCTTCAGCCTTCCGATGGCCGATGACGTCGCTGATCTGAGAGTTGACTGGCGTGAATTGGAATTTTCTGGGATACAGAGTTCCGATAAGTAAGCCGGGGCCATCTCGTTAATTGATTTAAATACCATCCAGCAAAGCTTGAACTGGATTCTTTCAGGACATTTGAGCCAGTGAAGATTTTTTAGATGCTCTGAAATGTGGGAGTATTTAGATACGCCTGTAATTAGTCTTGCCGCAGCGTTAAAATCGGATTGTAATTTGTTAATTTGATGGGGGATTTTTTGCTTTATATACATTACACGTAGGTTTATGTACATGCGTTCAGATGTATATATAAGTGAATATTAAAAATAAAAAAAATTATAACCTAGTTTGTGTGAATGCATGTGTAAAAAAATAATTAACAAATAAAATAAATAAATAATAACTGGTAATTGCGGTATTTCTCTTTATATCTACGCAATCAGATTACGGGTATTTCATAAGAATATTTTACCTTCAATTTTTATTGGATAACTCATTGAAGCTCATAAACCATTATGTAATATTTTTTAAGGTGAATGGATGCGCCATATTACTAAAAGCCGAACAAGTATATCCGAGACACCATCTACATAGCAAATAAACTCGAGTAGAATCTTGCAGTCAATATAGAAAAGATAGCTGCCAAAAATGTATGGGAATTAATTGAAGATGATGACATGCTTTCTTAACTATTTTTGAGCGATAATTTATTGTCTTTATAGGATGTATGTATTATTCGTACCAATAAATTAAAATTAAATAAATGGACTCAAACAAATCTCTAAAAACGAACTAACCCTAATTTCATCTAAATTCAAACCATCTTTCACCTCTGGTGGTGATGGAATCTAAAAAAATATAAAAAATCTAAAAGAATATCTAAAAAAATCTCTAGACTTCTAAAAAAATTTCTAAAGCCTTTAAAACCATAAATCACACACATCTGTTTAACAAGCTTGAAAATATAAGGGTTACTGAAAATTAAATGACATTTTTAAAAGTTACATGGAATATAGAACGCAAACGGTTGAACTCAACAACATTACCAGCAAATTTATTGATGTCAAATTCTGGGTGCCTCAAGGAAGTAGTCTGGGTTCAATACTGTTTATAATTTACGTAAATGACCTATGTCAAATAGAATGTGAAGGCGAAATCATAAGTTTTGCAGATCATTCTGCTATTCTATTAAATGGAAAAATTGGTTAGAAACATTCGAGAAAGGAGAAGTCACTCTAAACAGAATCAAAGCATGGCTAGACTATCACTCACTCACACTTAACGCTAATAAAACCAAATTAATCACTTTTAAAATAAACAATACTAAAAATTCAGATTCAAACCTTAACTTGAAAATTCATGGCTTACCACATTTAAATGGCTAATGTAATTGTGTATCATAGGAAAATGTTAACCACATAACGTATCTCTAGGCTTACAAATTGACCAAAATTTAAAGTGGACTGACCACAAATAAAAAAGTAAATAAATTAACTTACTTTTTAAAACAATCTTGAATGTCCTCAGTACAAAATATGTTATTAAGATCTAAATGGGTAATTACATTATTCTTAATTTACTCATTAGAATACAGAAACCCATCATGAAAATTATACTTAAAATCCCTGTAAGAACTTGGACTGGCGAAATCTTCAACAAACTTAACATTATTCACTGATGACGAAACAAGTAGATATTATCATAATCATCATTTTGTTTTCTGTGTCTTTTCTGTTTCATAGTTCATTTGAGATTTGTTAGTATTATTTTCAATGACAAAAAATTAATATCCATCTTTTATTGTTTTTTTTAACCAAAGCAGTTTCATCGTTTTACTGGGATCTCCGTCAAAGGTAAAAAAACATGGATTCGATATATTGAATGTTCTGCATTTAATTTTTTTTATTGAAAAATACGTCGTGAGTTGCAATATCAATATTTGTAATCAATTTGTATCAATAATGAAAAATCAATATTTTATAACCCAATCCAGAAACAAACCTCATTTTACGCTAAGTAATTATAAGTTATTGATATTGTAAAATTGTTTTCCGAATTCAGTTTCCATGGAATAGTGGAGAAAATTTAAAACTGTCAAAATCAGGTTCTTTTAATCTCGAAATATTTCATAATGTATTCGAAATCGACCACAAAAGTGTTTCACAAAAGTTGAGCGTAAAAATGGTTTGTTCGAAAACGGAGAAAATTCGATTATCTTAGCGAGTGGAATATAATATCATTTATTTTGAAACAGATTATTGAAATTTTGGAGGAAATATCGAAAGTTAGATATTATTCAAGGAAAGAAAATTTTCGTCGAGTTGGTATCTTCCAGTAACGTATAACAGAAAATCTGTTTGTCTGAAGGTCTCAAACAGTGAGCTCTGGCGTCATGAAATTTCACCATCTCTTTCCTTTAACATTGTTAGAACATTTTTGGTCAGTAACTTCTTTTCCAGCGTAATCTATGGAGTTTTTAAATATCCATTTGACATTTTTTATGTTAATACCACACAAGAACCCCAATTGCTCTCTGCTAACCGGATCCACTAAGACTATGGCATGTCCAGTTGGATTATGGCATGTTGTGGGGCTGAAGATAGCAGGTATAGGAAGGAGACGAGGAAGAGAAAAAGGAAGAGCGCCCTTGAGGTGATTCACAATTTTTTTACAAAAAATTTCATAAACATAATCAAATAATATTCATAAATTTAACGATAGAAAAAAAATGCTGTGAATTTCAAAGGCTTTGATTCTATGAACATGGATACCAGGTTTCCATTTGCCTATTTCTTATTCGTGCTGTGCACATAGAGGAGGTTGGGTAAGATTATTGATGTTTTAAGGTCTGTCCACATCTACCGAAACCGCGTAATGCAGAACAGTACAGTACAGCCCAGGCACGGCACAGATGCTAGTATTTACATTACACCGTGCAGCACAGCAGAGACGCGAGTACGGCTATCAACTGAACTGTCGTTAGCCTCTACTACAGGATTTTATAATCCTATTTTCATATTTATTATTATTTTACATATTATTAATTGTTTTTGTGTTTAATTCGTAGAACTCCTTTTATTTTATTTTATTTGATTTAATGTAAATCAAATTTAATAATGTTATTATTAAGTTCTGCAAGTATTTTTAGTTGTTATTATTGTGACAGCTGTTTCGGCGCTAAAATGGCCTTAAACGCCAAAACAGCTGTCACAGTAATAAAAACTAAAAATACTTGCAGAACTTAATAATAACATTATTAAATTTGATTTACATTATATTATTTTATAACCTATATTCCCAGACAAATTCAATAAATTTTTCGTTGTCAATCATTTTGGTTTCAGAAATATCTGCGTTTATTGACGCCAACTGATGGCGATACCAAAATGGTCGTGCTAACGGCATGTGTGCACCCTAACTGTGCAGGTGCAAACGTTACCAGCACCGTCAAAATATTCTAGCCAAAAATCTCGGCCGGTGCTGGGCCGTGCATACACGGATACTCTACGCTTACGTACGCTGTAATATGAATGTATTCATATATAATGTAAGCAATTAATGTTGTCGCGTCTGCACTGTACTGTTCTGTACTGCACGGTGCTGATAGATGTAAATAGACCTATCGGAATAGAAACATTGTGCTGTGACCAAACCAATATCGGAGTTTCTTCACTTATTTATTAATTTATCTTCACTCATAAGTTTAGGTTCAGTCATTAGTTTATCTTCAGTCTTTTGTGCCAACAATTCTTGTGCCACGTTTCTCCTTTGTATTACAATAAAGCTTCACATTGCAAAAATCTAAGTAAAATTAGACAATGGGAAAATGGTGAACTGAGGGTAATTCCGAATGACCGAGTTCTTGAAGGTTCAGATAACTCCATATCCATACCAACCGGGCTATGAAAAGCCATTTCGCTCGTCAGGGAAGTCGTAGAGGAAAGTTGCGATGTAAAAGCCGTTGTTTTTTTTATTTAAAGTGATGTAACATTTGCAATTTTCTTTAAAAAAATGTTGGATTTCTGTTCTTAACAGTATAATTGTGTCGGACGTGTTCGCCGCTCCCGCGATGTTTTTGACACGGTCATTTGCTATATATAATTGTTCAATTGCACTTGACTAAGCTATTTTTATTTGTAAGGGAGTTGGGTCATATGGAAAATAAATGTAATATCGCTGTCCGCAAATGACCCGACTCCCTCCCTTTGCTAAATGTATATTTCACGGTCTGTGAGAAATGTGACCGCTTGTGAATATCAATGACTGAATAAAAAAGTGAAAAGATGCCAAAATTTGATTTAATATAATCGCTTTTTTTTAAATATTATTTCTTCATTTTTATATGTTCGCCATTACCCAACTCTCCAATATATGCCCAAAATGTTGTAGGTATCACTTTCAAATAATTCTTTTTAACAATAAATAACACTTTCTTTGTCACCGAGCAGTGGACACCTCTACGTTGTGACCCAGCATATCTAGGCCAATTTAGGGTTTTAGCGGTGTGCGACGATATTCCCAGAGTTCAAAGGCTTCTAGGTTCACATTCAGTGCTTTAATATTGTCAGAGTCTGCGCTTCAATGCCGCTCGCTCCATACAAATTTGCGAAAAGTTTAAAACAGACTAGATACTATTTAAAAGACTCATCCACCGTCTCTTTGTAATGTAAGGCAGATCGTAATATTCCCATGATGACGGAATTCTGAAATTTGAGATTTCCTTATAAATAATTTGTTCAATCATTGTAGAAAATAATATTAACATAACCCAAATGAAATATGAAAACGGAAAAAAATTACAGAAAACAAAAACATTTCAGTCGCATCTGGGACTCGAACCCAGGTCCTCTGCCTATCCGGGGCAACCGCCTAACCAACTTAGCTAATGAGACCAGTTCAATTTATGCCATCTTCATCGATATCATATCTCAAATTCAAGATATGTTAATATTATTCTCCATTTTTTTATCCCAGGCAGCATCTTTATAATGATTACAAAGTTCCCACAATTGCAAACTAGACAGTGTCTTCGGATTAATATCCGATTTTTTTATTAATATGAGACATCTATTGAATTTTTTAAAAATTCTAAAGAATATATTCAATTTTTAATTATTCATTATTTTAATTGAGATTTAAAAACCTCATTTTATTATTTAATCATTGTAGAAAATAATATTAACATAACCCAAATGAAACATGAAAACGGAAAAAAAATTACAGAAAATAAAAAGATTTCAGTCGCATCTGGGACTCGAACCCAGGACCTCTGCCTATCCGGGGCAACCGCTTTACCAACTTAGCTAATGAGACCATTTTATTTTCTGTCATTTTTTTCCGTTTTCATATTTAATTTGGGTTATGGTAATATTATTTTCTACAATGATTAAATATTAAAATGAGGTTTTTAAATCTCAATAAAAATAATTAATTATTAAAAATTCAATAATTTTGTCTATTGCATTTTTGCGTGAAAATATTTACCTTGAGTTAATACGGGTATATTAATTTCGATATTTAATGAAATGAAGATAACATTTTAAGTACAAAACTGTTTTTTCCCCAATCACGTGCATTTCAATCGACTATAAAACAATCAATGACTAATATTCCGGAAAACAAATACACCAAATCTCATTTAGGTGCAAAGTTCCGCACGGCTATAATGACTGATTAAATGATCTAATAAAAGTCTGCCTCTTTTCAGCTTTCGGCAAAAAATTCTTCGTTTACGTTGTAAAAAAATTAAAAATTAATATTAATTAAGTAACTGGACATTTTTCCCATATTTTTTCTTTCGATTTCTTCATAATAATTTGGTTAACGGTTTGGTTTTTTTTTGTAATGCGGATTACAAACCTTTGGTTACGATTATTTACAAAAACGCGCCGATAAATGATTAAACATACTTTTCTCCACTTTAAAAATCATATACGTATTTTAAATATTTTGTAAAACATACAATGGGAAGGTCAGAAATAAGTAATATTTCTGACAAGATTTTGAAAAATGCTAAGCCTATGTAAATTTTAAAAATATTTAATAAATATTTTTCTATTTAAAAACATTATGTTTATCGTATTGCGTAATAATACTATCATTATTTTGAATTAATAAATAATAACTCTCCGACGTCCCTCTCCCCCTTAATTGCAAAACATAATAATTTAAACTGAAATTTCGTCTATCTCGTGTAAGGTTGACATCAAGGTTGTGTATCAAGTTGACAGCGCGGGGAACTTTTCTCATCGAAATTGCCCTGAACCAACAAACCTAACTTATAAAAACCCTTTCTACGTTGTTGATTGTTCCTTTGTATTTAACTTAGTAGGAAAAATATGTACCTACTAAGGTTTTTCGGTTGACTTAGTTAAGTAGGAAAACCATGTAAACTGAACGACATAATTATAAGAGAAGACATTATATTGGGACCTTCCTATAATTGAATATTGAAATTTGCTTTGAAATGTAAATTATAATAAAATAAAGTTTCTATAATAAATTCTATAATAAATATTCTTGGTCTATAATAAATAAAAATATTAAAATTTTCCAGATAAGCAAATTTACTTTAAATACCTACATTAATTTTAGATGCTTACATGCATGTGACGGCCTCCATGGTCGAGGGGTAAAGCTCTCCACTACGAATCCGAAGGTCGCGGGTTCTAATCCCGGCATGCGCAAGTAAATTTTAATTAATTAATTTGTGCCGTTTCACAATTAGTTCATTTAAAAATTATGTACAGTATATTGGCGCACGTTTCAGAATGGAAGATACTCTCAGTATCGCCCTGGTGAAAGACTACCATTCAGAATTGAAACGTTGCTTGAAATGGCTTTTAGCCATGTTTGGTGACCAGATCTGAATAGCCAGGTATTCCCCACCTTCCTCTTTCTCTTCTCCTTCCCCTCCCCAATACCTTCAGCCTCACAACATTACCCAATTGGGGATGCCATAGTCTCACTAGCTCCAGGCGGTTGGGAGTAGTTGGGACTCTTGTGCGGTATTCATATAAAAAAGGCAAATCATTTAAAGAGCGTTTGAACGTATTTGTGCACACCGACAGTGGTTTTAAATACTTTGGAATACCCGCCCGCAGTTTCCCCTTACCCCCCAGAAGTCTTACGATACTGTAATCACTATGTAAGCGAGAATCACTTTAAAATGATTCTACTGTACCTAAGACCGCTCCCTGGCAGGACGGTATGAAATCTACATTGGCCAGATGTAGCAAAAATGCTGGCAATGTTGCTCTATGTCGCGCTGCATGGACTAGCACACGAGTCTGCAGATGTCAGTATGTCGTCTAGTGAGTTAACTAACGATGACGCTGATAAATTGTACATTTATTCACAATGCTTTTCGTGATATTATTAATTCGGTAATATAATAAATTCGTAAAAATATTTTAAAAGCATGTTTTTTAACTGAGATAACGTTATTAATAAAAAACTTAATTAAAAGCTCCATAGCGATCTCAGCGGTGACGCGTAAATATTGAGAAGTTAACCACGTACCGCTTCCCTATATTATACTGGAAGCATGCAACACCCCTCCTTGTACAGGCACTAAGAGCGGCAAATGAAACGGAGTGCTCTCGGTATCAGACATTCTTACGGCCGTTCTTCCCAACCCTACTGATCAACGGTTGAGCCAACGTTTTGCCTCAACACAGTTCAAATGCACAAATACGCTCTTCGCAACGAAATTCTCGATCAAATTTACGATCAATTTAGGATATCGATTTTTGTGGAATAAGTTCCGCTCAACAAATGACTAGTTATAAAAACTGTCAACAGTGTGAAAAAATGTCACCGAAATGTCAAATGTCATTTTTGGTTGGCGATCTATTTTACGCGATTCAAATATTGAATAACAAAAATTTATTACCGTTTTTGAATGTCAAAAAACATTTCCTGTGTGTTTTAAATAAAACTGAGGAGAACCAAGTTATTTTACTTAATATAAACTACGTTTTGTCTGGTTTTTCACGAAGGAGAAACCTCAAAAGTCATATGTACTAAACGAAATGTACTTCGCGGTATTTGATGTAAATTTAATGTCTATAAAAAGTGAGCGGGCACTATTATAATGTCTATGAAAGGGTACCTTTATTGATAATTTAAGATTTTCAACGATAAAAGATTCTTGGAAATAGGCAAACAGAGCGTTGCTCAACAAAACACTTGGCTGATCGGTGCTTCAAGTTGATCATTCGAAAAGTTGGGAAGAACGGGCGTTAGAGCACAAGGTCTATCTTTATTACATACCGCCCCGTGAGGGAGCGACCTAAGGGTTATTATTATTGAACGCGGGTAAACAACATTCAGAATTTTTTTTAATTTTTGATTTATAAAATTAAGCTCGATAACTTATTTCAATAGTTGTAACCGTAAAATAGTCGATAGTCTTAATTTGTGGAATGATTAAAACATTGTGTTTCATGTGCAGACAACATGATTTATAAACGCCGGAAAATGAAATACTTAATAGGTGAAACACCCTTACAATAAGGAACGATAAATACAATATACCAAATCTATTAATTCAAGGTAGTATTGAAACCAACGATGTGCCTATCACGATCGTCCCTAGACTCCCTGGCGCCTCCTTTCCTAAAAATGTTTGCTTTGTGGAAGAGAATTGATTCGATTTCGTTCATTTTCTGGATTGTTTTAAATGAATATCATTCGTTCGCATCACGCAGTGTAAGTATCATTTAGATCATAACATAGATTTTTCAAATTGATTCCCTTTAGGTCGGCTGCACCACGGGGCCAACTGCACCACTCATGTTCTATAAAAGTCCATAATGAGATAAGACTCACCTATAACACTACATGGACCCCACGGGCCAGCTGTGACTGAAGCGCAGATGAGCGCTTTCCTCGTACCGGGCGAATCGCTCTGCCCCATCTGCGGGACGGAGGCGCGCTTCTTGGCTCCAAACGCCGGACTCACATTCATGGCATCCTGCGCCCACCTATACAATTTGATAATATAATTAGATTTACCTATGACACTGCAGAGGCGCCACGGGCCAGCTGCGTCGGGAGCGCAGGATAAGTGCCTTCCTCATGCCAGGCGCGCCGCCCTGCCCCATCTGCGGGGCGGAGGTGCGCTTCTTGCCCCACACGCCGCGCTTGCATTGCACCGCCCACAGGTGCGGACTGCCAGGGTCTGCTGCAACAAAGGCATAGGTACAATCAGAAAATAATAACTTATTTAATAATCCAGGAACTGTAGTACCATAAAGGGGAATTACTTTCTTATGATTGAAAAAAAACAAAACCTTATAATTTAGAAATTGTGTTCACATGAATACCGAACAAGAAAATGTTTTCTCGAAGCTTGTACAGCTATGACACCATCAATAAAAAAATATTGTGGAGTAAGAAAGAGTATGGAGGAAACGAGAGGAAAAAGAGGACTGAAATTACATAAAACAGCTGAAGTCGTTTCATGCAACGGCGATGTGATTCTGAACGGTGGTATTTAAATGAGTGTTAGGAATTTAAGTGAAAACATAATTTACTATCTAAAGCGAGTTAATTTGGGAAATAGACGTAGGTACATCATTTTAAAAAGAGACAGCGTTTTAATAAATGATGATATAAATCGACCAAAAGAAGATAGTATATCAGTTAATCTTTAAGGAAATACATTGGCCATGAAATTAACAAAAGAATTGGTCAGTCGATTGAAAGCGCTTTTTCAGAATTTGGCTTTAAATGTTCGGTTAAAAGGCCTTGTGGAAAGCAATAAAAGATTCACAAACTTCAATACTGACAATAGTTTCCGAAAATCCGGACAATTTTGGTTGAATTTTCTTTGTTAGAGAAGCGAGTTATTGATGAATTTAGTTATACCTACTATCAGGTCTTCATGTGTGTCCATTTTTTTCACCAACATTGTATCTACTCTACTACCATCTGTAAAAGTTCTAACATGTATGGGTTACCTGTGACGCGCACTGAAAGCATTGACATGAATTCATGATAATTAAGTAAAAATAAGTTTACTTTTTTTAATGCAAGTTCTATGCACCGCTATTATAACTATTATTTTTTAGGCCTTGCTTTTTTCATCGCTTTATTTATTTTAATAATAAAAATTAACGGAGGACTGAACGGGGTTGGCGCTAACAAAAAGTTGTCCAAAGAAGCGACGCTCGCAGTCCACAATGGAGTGCTGATACCTACCCTGATGTATGTCAATGAGGCATGGAATTGTCAGAGGAAGGATGAAAGTAAACTGAATGCCGTAGAAATGAGATCTCTGAGACGAATGTGTGGTAAAACCATGAATGATGGTGTGAAAAGTATTGTGATTCGTAAAAAATGGAAGGCTGATGTAAACGTAATGAGTAAGATTAAAAAAGGGATCATTAGATGGTTTGGGCGTTTAGAACGAATGAACCAAGAAAGGAGTGTAAGAAAAATATATGACGCGCATGTGAATGAAAGAAGAAGCCGGGGACGCCCGAGGAAGACAGAGCACGATCAAGTAAATCAAATACTTGAGTCGGGCCATATCAGAAGTCGGAATAATAGAAGAGAATGTATAAGACGATGTATGAATGTGAATGAAGCAAGAAGTGTATTCCAAGATTGAGTTTTAGAATCGAGATCGACAACCGAAAATTGAGTTATCTGACTGCCATATACAATTTAACAGCACAAATAAAAAAGCTACTCGATGAGAAATATATCAATAAATTGTATTTACGTAGTTAAACCTCCTTATTTTTTTTTCTTCTTTCGTTACGTGCTTTTATTCATTAAACGTTAGCAATAATTTATAAACATTTCACAAAAAATGTAACAAGAAGATATTTTTTTTATTATTTCAATATCTGTATTTATTATAAAAATTCTGTTTTCAGTCAATATAAAATATTTTCACATTTTTTCCTTCAATTAATTACTTTTAGAGCGGAGTATAGCCGGAGGGTTAATAATGTTAATTTAAGCAAATATACTTTAACAAAACCAAATGAATCTATTTAATTAAATAGATTATAGTGTTTTCTTTATGGTCATTAAAATATATAGTCCACAATGGAGTGCTGATATCAACCCTGATGCATGGCAGTGAGGCATGGAATTAGCAGAGAAAGGATGAAAGTAAACTGAATGCCGTAGAAATGAGATCTCTGAGACGAATGTGTGGTAAAACCATGTATGATCGTGTGAAAAATATTGACATTCGTAAATAATGCAAGGCTGATGTAAGCGTAATGAGTAAGGTTAAGAAAAGGACGCTTAGACGGTTCGGGCATGTAGAGCAAATGAACGAAGAAAGGAGTGTAAGAAGAATGTATGACGCGAATGTGAATGGAAGAAGAAGCCGGGGACGCCCGAGGATGACATGGCACGATCAAGTGAACCAAATACTTGAGTCGGGCCATGTCAGAAATCGGAATAACAGGAGAGAACGTATGAGGCGTTGTATGAATGTGAATAAAGCAAGAAGTGTATGCCAAGATCGAGTCCTCTCTGCCTACCCCTGCGGGAAAATGGAGTAATGGTTGCTTAGTTAATATATATATATTGTGTTTAACTAAAATATTTCGTTGCAGATTTTCTTTTAAAACTAAAATTAATATTATCAGTTCCGGATAGTGATCACAAGCTCGGCAAACGTGCCAAAATAGCCATATTTGCCGTCCATTTCGACATCTGGATGTAACAACGTGAAAACCTAAATTTCGCAGTAGGCGGGTTCACGCATTTTTTGAATACATGACGCCATCATTACTGTATTGACTGGCGGCGAGCGATCATTCGAAAAATTTAAGGTATAAAACAATAATTATGGTTTCGTCCGTATTCAATCGTTGTAAAAATAAAAGTGAATAGAATAATCAGAACCATTCCGTTACATTCCACAGATAAGTATTTTTTACTATATTTCACTTATTCAATTATGTAATACATTAACAGTTTTAGTGATCGGCTAAAGCGCCGCCGTCCATGTTTTTTTCACGTAATATTGAATGCGGTAAACATATTGAAATCATAACGGGTCAAACTAAATACTCCAACAAAATTTTGGGTTTTTGTAAACAAGCCGAACCTTTTTCTTATTTACCGTTTAACTTATTGGCTATTTGGGTTAGTTTGTAATCGGTTCCACAGCTACGGGATTAAAGGATATTGCCATAAATTCAGCGCAATTGTAAAAAGGACAAGTTAAAAGGATTAGGAGATTTGCTTTTCGAAGAGTAAATAATAATTCTTTGCAATGCAATGCAAGTTGCTGGAGACTGTTGGGATTTATTTATTTGCAAATCAAATGACAGTGGCCTGCCTAAGCTTGCCCCTCGCCCCCCTTATATTTGTTTCTTCCCCTTGCGTGTTAGGTCATCTCTATGCATAATTTGCTCTGTAGTAGGTAATAGTACACAACTTATAACACTGTACAAATCGCAAGTGCGCCCCACTGCAGGATTTGGCAACCACCTCTGGTCGGGCGCCCCAAAATATCGGAAAAAACGCTTGACTCTGTGCAGAAACGGGTGGTCCGTTTGATAGATTCGCCTATCTTAACAAACGAATTGCAATCTTTAGAGCACAGACGTCAGGTGGGAATGCTGTCCTTGTTCTACCGGTATTTTAATGGAAGATCCTCTGAGGAACTACCTTCATTGATCCTTTTGGCACCAGTGAATAGTTGGGAAACACGCCAAACGCGCGCCCAACATTTGCACACGGTTAAAACTTGTCACATGAAAACGCGTCAATTCTACGAATCGTTCTTGTGTTGAACAGCTCGCATGTGGAATGATCTGCTGGCCTCTGTATTTCCTCCCTCATACAACATAGGTCTTTTCACAACCCGGGTTCTTCCTATTCTCTAAAAGATCCTCCACACAGCATCCCCAAAGATGATATACCCCTTGAAGGAAATTCCTTCAGGACCTATTGTAAAAAACAAAATAAAAAGGCACCTATTTGGATCGTTTTCTTTCAACTGGAACACTTGGACTTGAAAGCACTAAATGATCTTTGTAATTTTTATTTAGTATGCTAATTTATCGTGCACCATTTACCCGTTTTCCCTTTTAAGCGAATCTCCGCAATAATCTCAAAACTACAGGCACATAATCACCCAAATAAATTTTTTAAAAATCATTTACAAAAGCCAGAATTTGTCTGCAAATCTCTCGTTTGATGGGCTGACTAATAAGAAACAGTTTTCTGAAGTTACTTTTTACTCCTTTTTTTCATCACAATATCATTATTTAGACGTTTGGAAAATAAAAATAAGTTTTCAGTTCCTACTTAAGCTCAGTAAACTACCTAGGCTAATAAAGAGTTTGTTCTATTTTGAGGTCGATATTAGTCACTTCAAAATCACCGTTAATAGATTAAAAATAACATAGTTACTCTATTCTTAATAATAGTTCTCCTTTAAAAGAATTGCCTTGTTCATTTCTTCCCCATACAAAACTACTACTACAAGGCTACTAACAAACTAGCATCTAGAAAATTCAAATCCCTTATAGGTAGGGGTTCTAAACGTATATAATGCTTCCTTTAATTTTTTATGGGTCGGGGTTCTGAATGTATATAGTGCTTCCTGTAATTTCTTATGGGTCGGGGTTCTGAACGTATATAATGCTTCCTGTAATATCTTATGGGTCGGGGTTCTGAACGTATATAATGCTTCCTGTAATTTCTTATGGGTCGGGATTCTAAACGTATATAAAGCTTCCTGTAATTTCTTATGGGTCGGGGTTCTAAACGTATATAATGCTTCCTGTGATTTCTTATGGGTCGTGGTTATGAACGTATATAATGCTTCCTGTAATTTCTTATGGGTCGGGGTTCTAAAAGTATATAATGCTTCCTGTAATTTCTTATGGGTCAGGGTTCTAAACGTATATAATGCTTCCTGTAATTTCTTATGGGTTGGGGTTCTAAAAGTATATAATGCTTCCTGTAATTTTTTATGGGTTGGGGTTCTAAAAATATATAATGCTTCCTGTAATTTCTTATGGGTCGGGGTTCTAAAAGTATATAATGCTTCCTATAATTTCTTATGGGTCGTGGTTCTAAAAGTATATAATGCCTGTAATTTCTTATGGGTCGGGGTTCTGAACGTATATAATGCTTCCTGTAATTTCTTTCCACACGATACTTACTACTATATATCCATAGAAAATATATAATACAAATAAATAAAAATAATAATAAGTAAGCCTAATTCCTAATAACCTGAGATCCATTTTTATCGTTCACTTCGAAAGAAGTAAACTTTTTATAAAATATATAACACAGTAAGTTATTTCACGAATAACTCTCAACTAACTAGATCTGTCGTGAATGGGTTGAGAAGGATCTATTTCATTGTCAACAAACTCAGCTGGGAAAATCTTAATAGTACTATCGCTCTCAGTTGAATAAACAAGTTCCGTTGGGAATTAGAGCTCGCTTAATGTGAAAAGCTGAAAATCCACACATAATTTCATCTGTCTTAGAAAGAAAAGAAAAATAACAAATGAAAGCTGAAACCGAAAACTAAAACTGGTGCATTATACTAAAATGAGTCAATTAACTCTAATGGAAGAAATAATTTAATTATGATTGATGGATACAGTATTACATGACATGTTATGGCACGATCATAACGTGTATACGTTAACATTTTGTTACTCAACATATTGTGTCTGTGTCATCATCACTGTCAAAAATAACTCATTGCTCGTTATTGATAGACCCTCGGAGGCACTTAACTATTATCACTGTCACCATGATCACAGTGATTACTCATTATACTCTATCTACTGCACATTTAATAGATGGACTAGTTGTCACGTTCAAATTAGAGATATACGAGATACATACATATATATATATACATTTTTTTTTCTAACTATATAATGTGAATTTTTAATTTTCGAGATACACTTTGGATCTACTTTACATACAGAATAAATTAATGAGTTTTTTTTTTCATATAAATAAAAAGTTTTTTACAATTTTGGATGCTCTTGTTAAAAATATTAAGAATTCTAAGATTCAATGGAATATCTATGTTATGAAGCGAAAATATATCGAAAATTCATATAAGTGAATAATTTTTTTTTTTCAATTATAAAATAAAAATATTATTCGTATTTATCGATTTTTTAAATATTTTTCTTTTACTTGTTACTATGTTTGTTAACTTCTATAATTAACATACAAATATGAGGTTTTCGTAGTAACAAATAATTTTAAAAAATGCAAAAAGAATGCGTTTATGGTGGAGTTACAAATAACCCAACGATATTTGATTTGAACCTTTTCTCATCATAAAAAAGCAGAAACTGTCGGAGGTGCAATGATGGAGGACTAAGCTTGTAGAGCAGAGATTCCCAACGTGGGCGATATTGCTCTCCCAAGGGGCTTTAGAAAGATCCGAGGGGCGGTCGTGGCCTCAAGGGCAAGTTGAGGACGAAGGGCAACAAATGGGAGGCGAGGGCAATGTAAATATTTTTTTATAAATTTTCCTTACGATTCAAATTTTTCGTAGGTACATCATTGAAAGAATCATGCAACAAAGTGAACTGTTCAATTATTCTATTGATTTATTATTAGTTTTATTTATCAATTCTCTTACGTTTTTATGACACCTAACCAGGTTTCTCGGGACCTGTTATCGCGTGAACAATAATATACTGTATAATAGAATATGTAAAATATTAATATAATTTTTTTTTTTTTTTATAAACAATAATTATTAATCTAAAACACTCATCCAAATTGAAAAACCTTCCGAGCAAAGATAAATGTCGCCGGCAGGACTCGAACCCGCACCCTTCTAATATCCGGTCAGATGCTCTACCGTTGAGCTACGTCGGCTTATCGCAATTTGAGGGATTTAGCCGTTACAAGCCTCTCTCATATTAATAAAGTTGGTTGTTTACAGGTGAAAATATAATAAAAACAGTAATTATTGAATGGAACACTAGTATATATTGATTAACTTGGCGGGTTTTGCGATAAGCCGACGTAGCTCAACGGTAGAGCATCTGACCGGACATTAGAAGGGTGCGGGTTCGAGTCCTGCCGGCGACATTTATCTTTGCTCGGAAGGTTTTTTCAATTTGGATGAGTGTTTTAGATTAATAATTATTGTTTATAAAAATAATAATTGTTACCCTTTGCGCTATGCACAAAAATCTTGTCTTAAGTTTTTAAGAACTTTAGTTTATCAATTAATTAATATAAATATTTATCAAGAGCAAAAAGCCATTATAATGGAGAACAAGGGTGATGAAAAGATCGTGTCGGGGTATAGGGTTGACCGCAAAAATGAGATTTATTATCTCTCAGTGACAGTGTATATATTTAGATTTCATCACATTGTCGCGTAAGAAGAAACGGGGGGGGACGCCGATGTACAACATAGTCTAAAAATGGGCGGTGAGATAAATAAGGATGGTGTTGTCGATCGCCTACACTGGCTTCGAATCACAGCAAGAGTTTAAAACAGTTTGAAATTTGTCTTATGGTATATAAGGCACTGGACGAGCTGGCACCATAATACTTGAACGATCTTTGCGTGGGGGATAATCTTACTCACGCCCAGGTCGCCCAAGTCCAATGCGTCGAACAGACTGGTCCCCCCTCCCTCTCTTACGAATGCTTCTAAATTTGGGGACAGAGCTTTAAAAGTACTCTGTTCAAATTCTTCGAATGATCTTCCATTCGGTTTGAGGTCAGAAATCAATTTCAAAATCTTTAAGGAAAATCAAAAAACATCACCTACAAACAATTAACAAAATTTAAAGCGCCCTTGGGGTGATTTTTATCACTAAACTGGGCTATCAACTCGACTGCAGGCCGGTTAACAAGTTATTTGGAAGAAAAAAAAAACGATTTAAAAAATTATCCTTTAAATAAATTAATATAGTAATACTTTAAATCGCTGTTTGTTAAAACATATTTTAGAGAACAAGAAGACACAATAATTTTTTATATTTTTTACAGTAACTCCACACAGGAGACCAAGGAGGAAATAATTTCCCTCAAGGCCTATATCATCTTTGGGGATGCTGTGTGGAGGATCTTTTAGAGGATAGGAAGGAGTGAACTTGGGTCTTGAAGAGACCCATGTTATAGGATGGAGGAAACACAGAGGCCGGCAGATCATTCCACAGCCGAGTTGTTGAACACAAGAACGAGTCGTAGAAGCGACCCGTTCTCATGTGACAAATGTCAACCGTGTGCAAATGTTGGGCGCGCGTTTGGCGTGTTTCCCGACTATGTACCGGTGCCGAAGGGATCAATGACGCTAGTTCCTCGGATCATCTTCCATTAAAATACCGGTAGAACAAGGACAGCATTCCCACCCGACGTCTGTGCTCCAAAGATTGCAACCCATTTGTTAAGATAGGCGAATCTATCAAACGGACCGCCGTTTCTGCACAGAGTCAAGGTTTTTTTTCAGATATTTTGGGACTCCTGACCAGAGGTGGCTGCCAAATTCTACAATGGGGCGAACTTGCGATTTGTACAGGGTCAGCAGTTGTGTACTATTAAAGTATCTGCGGGCTCTGTACAATACGCCCAGCTTCTGAGAGGCTAACTTTACTCGGGTTTCGATGGAGCCCCCATACCTGAGCTGGTCACTTAAGGTTACACCAAGCATATCAATGGAGGGCTTGTTGTGGAATAGTGAGTACTTCTAATCAAATATTCCAATGATTGAATTATCGACCATATAATTATTATAAAACTTAAGACTAGGCGGGTACTAGTGCAGAAATACACAATTCCATCTATTATTGGCCTGTATACTTAACTGATTTCCCCATCCATATCATGGTGAAGTACGCAAATAAGCAGAATCTCAACACGCACAGTCTAATGGCATACTAAAATTGAAATTAGTGTAGCTCCCCGCCAACCTCTTCCCAGTTTCCTTCCACTATCCACTACCTTAAGCCTCACAACGTACCCCAACCGTAGATTCCGTAGTCTCACTGGCTCCAAACGGTTGGGAGTAGTTGGAACTCTTATGGGGAAATTCTCATAAAAATAAAAATAAATTGGATCGTGCACTCAAACATTAAAAACTTACTGTATCTGTACTTATAGACTTCCGACTGTAATGTCCTTGCGAAACAGCAGTTTTGTCTTGCTCACGCCTACTCATTAACCAGAAAGAGACAATAAGGAAATATGACCATCTAAATTTAAGTATTTGGAAAATTTTTACAGTCATTCAAGATATTAACATGTTATATGAACGTAATGTATCTGCGCGAATACTGAGTTTTACTCGGCTCTAACCAAACTTCATATTTATCTCGAGGTCCGTAGGAAAGATGTAATTCGTCGAGTTACTACTGTTACTGCCAACTAAATATTTTACAACGGAGTCGAAAACTTAACTGAATTCGGAAAATGAGTTGTGAATTTTAAAAGGGCGATTCATTTTTGGCAGAACGACAAGCATTCATTAACAAAAATTACAAATATGCTGTTCTGTGACATTCCTTCTATTGTTCAACAAGTCTTGATAAATTTGCAACAAGTTCGTGAAGGGGGAGTGGGACGTCGAAGAGGGCTTATTTATTACGTCGCAATAATGTTAATATTATTACGTCGTAATAATGTTAATATTATTACGACGTACGATAAACATAACGTATTTAAAAAGAAAAAAAATACGTATTTTAGCATCTATCAAAATGAAATCGAAAAAATCACATTTCTCTGGTCGTTCTACATATTTAAAAAAAATATATTAATGTTTAATATCCTCAAAAAATACTATTTTTTAAATGCGGATTTCAAAACTTTGGTTAAGTGTATTAAAAAAAACCTACCGGGAAAGAATAGCAATTATTTTTCTCCTCTTTTTCAATTATTTTCGTGTATTATTTTATTTTATTTCGGAGATCAACAGTTTACACAAAAAAATAAGGTATAACAAATAAATACCTACAATAACTTTGACCATTTGCAGGTTTCCACTTGGGTAATACATTTATGAGAATCTAGTGTTTTTCGAAGAAATCACAATAAAATTTAAAAAATATGCGAAATGAAAGAAGAAATATAATTTTAAATGTTACGTAAGAATTTGTTTAAGTGGGATCTGGAAAGGAAGGGTGGGGTTTGGGTAGATCTTGTTGAAATGTATATATGTGATTTCATATAAAATAAGAAGATAAAAGTTTTTATGTATCATAAAGGAAGAAAGTTAATAGAATGGTGTTACCATGAGACGAGTATGTAGGTATCGGGCAACTCTTAACTTTTCTTTAAGTCTAGAATGAATATTCAATTTAATTAATTACAGGAAATAAATTAGATTCCATAATTTGTGTGTTTACACATACGTGGTTCCCGCGTAAGAGTTCCAATTACCCAGAGCCAGTGAAATTATATACATTATTTTAATAAGTAATAGTTGTTAAAATATGCAGGAAACTATCTAATGGTTATTCAGTTAGGGGTTGAATGTTCGCGGAATAGCTCATACATAATATATGTAGAAACCACTATAAGTTAATTAGTTAGCCCTTTGAGACTGCAAAGCTATGCATAATGATGGACGCTTTGACAGAACCTCGACAAAATAATGTTAAAAAAAATAAGGGGACACTTTGCCTCATTTTTCAAGAGCGCGTTGGGTTTCGAATTATTATTATTTTTTGTTTAGGAAGTCTTCAAATTAATTCGTGTTAATAATATCAACAGAATGAGACGAGAAGACTTTTATTTAGTTAATTTAAAAATTGCACGAACTCATCAAAATTCTGATTCGAGTGAAGCGGCAAAATCAATATTACCGTCGCATTTCCGTTACTTGCTCAGTAACTTCAACTGGCAATTAACAGTTTGACTTATTCAGTTATCTCTACTAATTAACCACGAGATTATTAACTAGCGTTATCCGATAGAGTTAGTTAGTACGTTAGATTATTGACGAAGGTAAAATAAAACTGTCTTTAATCATTGAAGATAATATTAATAACTCTCACAATGAAACGTGAAAACGAAAAGACACAGAAAAGAAAACCCCACCCCGAGACCTCATTATATATCTGGGACATTGCACTCTAACTCACTGAACTACGGCTACTCCAAAAAAGATTACAAATAAATTCGGGTTGAATCTTTTAGTCACGATAAAAAAGTAACAGTCAAAAATATATTGGAATTAACTGAAGATGATATTAACAATTCTTAGATATCGAAGTATGCTACCGATAAAAATGAGGGGGAGGGATTGGGGTAGCCGTAGCTCAGTTGATTAGAGCGGTAAGGTTCAGGATAGACAATGAAGTCCCGGGTTCGAGTTCCAGCTGCAACCGTTATATTTTTCGTTTCTGTGTCTTTTCATCTTCATGTTTCATTGTGAGAGTTGTTAATATTATCTTCAAAGATTAAAAATATATTACGATGAGGCTTATAAGATAAAATAAGTTATTGCATAAAAATGAGAAAAATAAATCTCTAATGTTAAATGTATTCTAAATTGAATACAGTAAATGCAATAATGAAAATATAAAAGAGATACATAACAAAATCATGCTCAAAATGATTGCATAGCAACTGTACAAAGGACCGTACAAATACGAACCATTGAAGTAAGAGTAAACCGCAATGTTTTAGTGGCTAAAATATTTTCAGGAAACACGACACTTGTCTCGCAGAATGGCTGAAGCGTTACAATGAACCCATTCTCCGACCAATTTCCCCCCTTACCGGAGAGAAATAAGTTTTCTTTGTGGAATTTATTCTCCAAACGACACAAAATTATTGTGTCTGCTAAATGAGATCTACGAATGAATAATTATGGCGAGATTATAAAAGTGGTTTTGTAAAGGTAGCGACCGTAACAAGCCACAAATTTATAGCTGGCAATAAAAACGAAAATATCATCCATTGTTTGCACATCACAAAAATTTTGGTTGTAAATATTTATTTCTCTTAAATATCTATTTTCCGAAATTTTATCATATTTAAAACACGCAAATCATAACATTAAATAAAAAGTTGTTTGAATATACAGCTTATTTACAGAAAAGAAACATAAATACACTTACGTTTTGTTTGAACATTCAGCTTATTTCCAGAAGAGAAATATAAATACACTTACATTTTGTTTGAATATATAGCTTATTTCCAGATAAGAAACATAAATACACTTACATTTTGTTAGAATATATAGCTTATTTCCAGTTACATTTTGTTTGAACATACAGCTTATTTCCAGAAGAGAAATATAAATACACTTTCATTTTGTTTGAATATACAGCTTATTTCCAGATAAGAAACATAAATACACTTACATTTATTGTCGTTTAGATAATTTGAAACAATGGCCATTCTGACTGTGGCTATTGTTTCGTTTATTAACCAAGTCAAGATAGGGTTTGATTTTGGTTCTCTAAGCTTTTACTGCACTTAATACTTTAAGTCTACTATCAAAATATAATGTAAAGTGAGATCCGGTGTTCTCTTTTTTCTAAAACACATGTCGGCCTTAAGAAAAAAGGATATAGAACGGGTAAATTATAAGGATCGTCATTAGGTTCCCAATACGGAACAACTAGACTCGGAAGGAATCCGACGTCATTGTTCTTCATTTACCCACAGAGTGCCGGTGCTTCTTGTAGTACCTAATAAATATTTAATTATTTAATTTGAAACCAATATGTATTTAACATTTCAATCTACCGCTGAAAAGTGAACGAATCCAATGTTTTCCCGATACCCTGCGCGTATCCGGATATGTGCGCATTGAACATGGTCGACAAATTTAAGTCGATTGAATCAATCTTTATTACTGATAATGATCGTGTATACGTGTATATAGTGCATGTGGATAACGATAGTATATCGTACTATGAGTGGGACAATCACTTAGAGCTTTTAATTCAGAACAGCCTGTTATCTCGCTGGCCACTCAACGACTCGTGCAGTTTTGGTGGTACCTATAGCCACCACTTGATGTGGTATTCCTTTTCAAAATGAATATTTATCCAAATGCGTTGACTCTGTAAGGTTTAAGTTTGATGTATAGATGATATGTGTGGTAAAATCATGTATGATCCGTGTGAAAAATGTTGAGATTCGTAAAAAATGCAATGCTGATGTAAGCGTAATCAGAAGATTAAGAAAGAGACGCTTAGATAGTTTGGGCACGTAGAGCGAATGAACGAAGTAAGAACGGAAAGGAGAATATATGACGCGAATGTGAATGTAAGAAGAAGCCCAGGACGCCCAAGGAAGACATGGCACGATCAAATGAATCAAATACTTGAGTCGAGCCATGTCAGAGGTCGGAATAACAGATGAGACGATGTATGAATGTGAATGAAGCAAGAAGTGTATGCGACGACCGTGTTGTTTAGCGGTCCGTCTGTGCCCACCCCTGCGGTGAAACGGCGGAATGGTTAGTTACTTGGTATAGCTGATAATAAGACATTTGTAAAAAGTGTAATAAAGGTTGGTAGATACTCTCAGTAACGCCC
Organism: Halesus radiatus; assembly: GCA_022606495.2. Taxonomy (NCBI): domain Eukaryota; kingdom Metazoa; phylum Arthropoda; class Insecta; order Trichoptera; family Limnephilidae; genus Halesus; species Halesus radiatus. The sequence goes on along the minus strand of JAHDVE020007228.1, from coordinate 38,550 downwards.
CGATGATAGGCTACCATTCAGAATGAAAACGTTGCTTGAAATGGCTTTAGTCATGTTTGGTGACTAAATTTGAATAGCTAGGTACTTACAAACCTTCATGCATTTCTTTCCTTTCCACACTCCCTTCAGCCTCACAGCTTACTCCGATTGGGGATGCCATGGTCCACTCATACCTGACTGGGTCGGGAGTACTTGGGAATCTTCTGCGGTATTCACATAAAAGGGGTATGTTCTTCTTACTTAGCAAATAACTTTTAAATGAAAAAATATTAAACCACTTTAGAGATTGGCGGCTTCGTTGTACAAAACTAATCATTATTAAACAGTTATATCTCCAAGTATATATATTATATATATTTATATCTCCAGTTATATCTATAAGTATCAGTATTCATTTATTCCTGAAGATGATAGCATTGCTATCGAAACATGTAGAAATATTTATATATTTTAAGTAAAGTGGTATATACAAAGTGTATTTTCAAATTATATAAGTTATATCTCCACTCTAAGCTGGAACATAAAACTTCCCAAATTGCTTAAAAACTTGGGGAGTTAGTAAGTAAGACCAGTAAGGTAAATAAAGTAGGAAGGTTAGCTAAAGGTCCCGAAAGAATGCGTATTGCCTCCTAGTATAAATTGACTACCTACATACGAGACATGAGTGCTATTTGGATATCCCTGTACCAGTAATGACAGCATGTTCCGCAGGGATTACTCGTAAGTAGGTAACCGTAAGTAATAAAGTACGCTATTTCTATCTAGCCTTAATGCATTATTAAGTACTAGGTTAGTATTAAGCATATAGGAATATTGATTGCGAGCGTCCTAGACTTCTCAAAGGATTCTAATAGTTTTGTTCAAATAAATAACTGTTAATTACAAAATACCATATACCCTGATGAGGGAAGGTTTTGCTTTTTTGACAAATATTCTTTTCAAATACAACTAAAAATATCGTTTCGCATGTCATCACTGATCACTTGCGGCCGAGGAACCGTCCAATCCCCCACCTCGACCCCACCTGTCAAAATACCTACCAAATTTTTATGTTTTTAGGTAAATTGAAAAAATATATATACATAAATGTCACCGCTGTTTGTCACTCCAAATAACGTCAGGAATCACTGTTAAAGAAAGTCAGGTACGTCACTTAATACCATGTATAGTAAAACCAGTTGTGTAAGCAAAGTGTTTCTCATTAATTATGTAAACTAATTGTGTCTTTTAAAAAGTTTTCCTTATTTAATAATTCGTAAAGATGTGATTTTTTCAGTGCCGCATATCTAATACCTTGTTCCTTCTTATTTCCTCCATGTTTATTAGATAAAATTTAATAAGGTAGATAAAAAAAAATGAATAAATCATTTTTAGCTGTGTCGTAAGGCTTTGGAACGTCAATCAGACAAATATTCCAAAACCTTCGCTATCACATCTCCCAACTCACAATATTTCTAATGCTAAAAAGAGTAAAATAATCGTACCCTTGGAACAACAAAGTTCCGTCTGCCATTTGCATGAAACTGAGTTATTGGGGTATGAATCCCCAATAAAATAATAAAAATGGTTAATCCATATTGTGACGACTAATGTATATGATTTTATTTACTCCCAGCCCTTTTCAATTTGGACAGGGTTTTAAAAAAAATAATGATTTATTATCAGTAAAACCGTTTTAGTTAGAAAACAATTAAAATTCTGAATTCTGTGAGGTTTTCACATTTATAATGTATGTAATTTGACTGGCAATGTTTTCTTAATTGATTTATTTAAATGTGTTGTATTGTTTGATAATGTGAACATACTGAGTAGCGGTGAATATATAATTTTTCTTACTTTATTAATTAATGTTATATTAGGATCATTCGTACGTTTATTAATTTCTAATTGAAAATGGCCCTAAACGCCGAAACAGCTATCACAATAATAAAAAATAAATGTAATTGCAGAACTTAATAATAACATTTTTAATTTGATATACATTAAATAAAAATAAAAAAATTAAATGGAGTTCTACGAAATAAACATAAAAACAATTAATGAAAATGGATATTTATGAAAAATAGAATATGAATTACGTATTGGGATTGAATTTTCTTTATCTTAAAGAATACTCTGTGAAAAAATGTGGCTTTTAGCTAAAAAGAACTACGTAAAAAAAAAACGATTTAAATGCTCTGAAAATCAGCTAAAATCAACTAAAGCAACAGGTTTCCATCTGATTGTTTTACGAAGTTTTTTTTAACAAAACCTTGGGCTTTAAAAAAATACATATCCTATTCAATGTACAATGGAATAGCTATGACATTAAAAATTGTATGCTGTCGTATGAAAAACATATGTCTTAATCACATATGCTACGCGGACGACATGATTCTCCTAGCTCCGTCGATCGCGGGATTAAGAATATCATTAGACACGTTGGAAGAATACGCTAAGCACCATAATTCCATACAAACCCAGGAAGAAGAAACTAATGCTATTCAACGATGGAACAAATCCCAAGAAAATGCTTATTGTACATTTTAATGGGGTAAGATTACAAATGGCGCAGAACATTAAATATTTGACGCACATCATTAATGAAGACCTCTTGGATGATGACGATATTAAACGGCAAATGAGAAGTACGCAAGAGAACAATACAAGCAACGTTTTTTGTTTAGTGTGGTGGTAGTAGAAAATTTTCAAAATTTGTCGAGTTGTTGGTAACCCGACAATGTTTGTCTTTCTTTTAAAAAAGAAAAGTATCAGCATAGTGTCCAATAGATTGCTCGCAGTTTTTACAAATGCAGCAGAAATCTTGAAAAAACATTCTTCAATGCATTATGAATGAATGCAATATAATAAAGCATTCAGAAACATATTTGGATATTGGAGATACAGCAATGCATCGGCAATGTTCACGGAGCAACGAGCAAACGAATTCGCCGGCCTGATGAGACACCGGGTCACAAGAGCCAAGATGCGGCTAATGACCTTTGACAACATGGTGGTGATTGCAGTCTACCAGCACCAATCGCCACTCCTAAGTGAGCGCTGGGCCCAAGTTCACTAATTCTTAAATGTCAATTTTTATTTATTTTCTCCGTTTTAAGCAAACCCTTTTGTTGCATGAGCTCGTAAGTACTGCAAATAAAACCATATTGCTATAAAAATATTTTATCTATGGCTTTTAACTAACTTTGAGGTAAATTACAAAATGAAATCTTGTTTTAAAAAGTAAATACAATTTTTTTTTAAATAGAACTAAGTTGTTCGCAAATCGCAAATTAAATATTTGTTAACAATTATTTTTATAAACAATAATTATTAGCCTGAAACACTCATCCAAATTGAAAAAAAAAAACCTTCCGAGAAAAGATAAATGTCGCCGACAGGACATTTATCTTATTATTATTATTACATTTATCTTTTCTAGGAAGGTTTTTTTTTTTTCAATTTGGATGAGTGTTTCAGGCTAATAATTATTGCTTATAAAAATAATTGTTACCCTTTGCGCTATGCACAAAAATCTTGTCTTAAAAACTTTAGTTTATCAATTAATAAATATTTGTTATTGAAAAAATAACTTTCAAGCTTTTAAATAAAACCTTGTTGCATAGTTTTCTGCGACCTTACATAGAAGATGGACATATTTTAGATAGAGTTTTAAAGAGAGAAAAAAAATTGGTACTAAAAGTCAATTTTGTTCAAAATGTCAGATGTATCCTTGGTGTTCCAGGGGCATGTAATACCTACTAATCAAAGTAGTATCTATGGGAATTTATTATATTCTATCGAAACAAGCAGAACAAATGATCTACTGTCAGTATTGTTTTGTAAAAACTTTCCCTTCGATAAATCCAGAGACGAGTAATCCGATTACTTTTTTCCTTAAGGACATTGTATTTCTATTTGTATTTTTCGTAGACTAGTTAATTAAAGGAAATGAATAGTTATAGACAACATTATATCGAAAGTCTCGATGATATAAATTAATGACAAAAACTGACGATTTTGATTTGTAACAATATTTTTACTGTACCCGCGTAAACTATATTTCAAATATTCGGTTTTAATACTTCGTTTTCGAATAATTCATTGTCTTTTACGAGGGTTTATTTTTCCATTGTTGGAAATATTGAAATTAGCTATTTCCATAAATATTCATAAATGCATTCATTCGCAATTTTGATTTTAAAATATAAAAATACATTATTATGCGCGATTGTTTAACCCACTGTTCCACCAAATAAGCAAATGAATCAACTTTTATGAAAATAACTAATTCACTATCTAGAATTCAAATAATTTCCGGTAGAATCTTGTAGTCAATATAGAAAGATAGCACCAAAAATATGTGACTGAAAATTGAGGACGACATTAACAATCCATATTGTGAGTTTAACTTAAGAACAACCTGCTATAGTTCCAAATTTGGTTCCTACTGCGCATACCCACCCCCTCGCATGCGTCCCATCTCCCGCGCACGGCTGCGACGGCCATGTAACTCTGCCCATATACGCGTTTCTGAGATATTAACCCATTCATACCGTGGATGTTCAGTCAAATTATCATAATATTATCAATTTCGGATTAATTCCCTAGCTGTTTTAATGAACCTGATGCCACATAAAATGCAATATGTATATTTTAATATTATAACCATAATTATTTAAATGTATAAAATGAGTTAAATTTGTGTTTGTAGGTAGGTAATACAGAATATAAAAAAATCCTGTTTTTGAATGTGTTAACGTGGATACCAAGTCGCGGAGAAAGTAGTGGGGGAAAGGGGCAGGACATGCGCGCTCACAGGTCGTTCTAATGATGGACAGGGTATAGAAAGTAATAATGTGGCATTAGCTCAATTGGTTAGAGCGCTGGTTCAGGATAGACCGAGAGTCTTCGATTCATACAGTATTGTTTATCACTTCATTTTCTGTGTCTTTTCTGTTTCATAGTTCATTTGAGATTTGTTAATATTATATTCGATGAAAACAAAATTATTATCCATGACACATGTCGATAAAAATGAGCAAAATTAATTAAGTGGCATTAGATCAATTGGCTAGAGGGCTGGTTCAGGATACAACAATAGGTCCTGAATGCGAGTGCTAGATGCGACTGTAAACTTTTTTTTATATTCTGCGTTTTCTGTTCCATATTTCATTTGAGATTTGTTAATATTATCTTCAGTGATTAAGTAAATAATCTGTGCAGACATTATTTAAAAAAAAAAAGAATGAAACAAATTATGAATAAAAATAAAATTATCAGGGGGATAATGGATAGCACTTTTCACTTGCAATGTGCTAATAGAGTGCTAACACCTATGCATAAAATTGTGAGTTTTATTTCCGAGGATAAAATACCATTTTAAAGTGAATTTATTTGAACCATCGACGCAAAAATTAATTCAGATTAAAACACACGCTCAAAATTCAAACAGCATTCGTGTCGGGAAAACGTGTTTTTTTAATAATATCTTTTCAATTAAATTTTAAATTCAATTATTTTTTATAACTTTGTAAACCTCATTGTAATATTTAATCATGGAAGAAGATAATATTAACACATCCCAAATGAACCACGAAACCGAAAAAACAACAGAAATTAAAAAGATTTCAGTCGCATCTGGGACTCGAACCCAGGACCTCTACCTATCTGGGGTAACCGCTTAACCAACTTAGCTAATGAGACCAGTTCAATTTACGCCATCTACACCGATATCATACTTCAAGTTCAAGACTTGTTAATATTATCTTCCATTTTTATCAATCCCATATTATTGGCTGCTATCCTTATGATGATTGCAAAGTTTCATCCCGAACTCAATTTCAATCAATTTTTTTATATCACCGTTAGCCCCTAAATAATTGTTAAAGGTGCCTCTAAAATCACGAAAAATCAATTCATTTAATGGCCCTATATTTCATAATGTGAAACAAAAGAGATAAATTACTTATAATCCGTACTAGATAGTTACTATACTTTTTGATGAAAAAAAAAGATCATTAGGTTTAGGTGAGTATTTCGGCCTCAAATCCAAAATTAAGTTTTGTATGAAACAGACCGAGCAGGCGTTCCTCTTAACTTATTGCGCCGAATGGGTGTTTGCATGTAAAATTTCCAGACGGGCTAATTTACTCTCGAATAACTGCACCCAGCAGACATCACTAACCTGGCCAACTACGTGCAAGACTGCTCTGATAAGTTCATAGCTATGGTATCTTTAGGGGGAGAGCGACATCGGAGAGGGATTATTTGTTCATCCAAAATAATAATAATATCAGTACGCAATACGATAAACATGGTGTTTTTCAAGAGAAAAATATTTCTTGCATGTTTCTTAAAATCTTCGATTTCTCTAAATCAATTCAGAAATATGACTTTTTTCTGACCGTCCACGAATGTTTTACAATACATAATTCTAATTAAAAGCAAATCCATCAGGCATCGCACGTTTTTAACACACACTACTCACAATTTAACATTTTTAACTCGGCCCCCACACTCCATAAAGTCACACCGACGATCTTTCGAGACTTTCTAAGTTCAGATAGGTATAAATAAATATCTGTTAGGTATATCCGAGAAACTATCTAGGTCGCAAATGTATTAGGGTAGAACATTGTAATCATACAACGAGGTACCAGCCAAAAATATGTGAATTATTTGAGGATAATATTAATAATTCTTAAAATGAAATATGAGATCGAAAAAAACGACGATAAAATAATTAGGTCTCAAAAGCACAAATTGAGATTGTTGTCCCGGTAATACAGGAGATCTGGGTTCGAGTCAAAGTTGCAAGCGTTTCTATTTTTCCGTTTAACTGTGGGACTATGATATCCCAAAATGGGTATGTTGTGAGGCTGACGGGAGTTGGAGGGGAAGAAAATGGGGAGATTGAGAAGTATCTGGCTATTCAGATGAGGTCATAGACAAAGCCATTTTAAGAAACGTTTCAAATCTGAATAGTGATTTTCCACCAGAACACTGATAGTATCTATAACTGCAATAGTTCCATTGTAACCTCGCCGTCTTTCCCATAAAGCCACATCTAACAGGAAGAGCGGTTACCAGAGATCTCTCAGCGGCAGGGTCATGCAACTGAAACAAGGCATTCAATTAAAAAAGTTACTCACGATGCGGTTGTCCCGGGTAAGGTCCTTGTTCGGAGCAGGCTCTCCTACCCCTTCCCAGCATCCCATCTCTGTGGGTCCTCGGGACGGCCCCAGTTGCCTCCTCTTCCACAACACAAGACATCACTATCTCACTGCAGGACCAAACAAATTATAATTCCACAACGACACAGAGTTGGACTAAATTATCATTAATTCACTCTTAGAGATTTCACTTTCGTTATTGTTTTTTCACGGTTGACTCGCTTTTTAATGACATTGCTTTATTTCTTATCGTGCTAAAACTTGGCGGTGAAAATAATTTTACTAGAAAGATATCTTAGAAGTAATTTCGCGGTCGCTTCCCTTTTAATGTGAGTTATGTTATCATTAACGTGATCAAATTATTTATATAAGATAGTCAAACATATGATTTAACACAATTAAATATTATAAATTTTATCAATTGACACCAACACGTCATTCAAATAAATAAAGTATTTTAAAAGTACTCTCTACAAAGTTTCTTCGGTACTGAAAATGACAACAGTTATTCTAAACAAAGAATAAGTTTATTGACATTGGATTCAACAAGCTTCCAAAAGTAATTTCAATCCTCCCCCTTCCTTGAAAAGAGTTCGCCATGCCAAGAGGGATTTATTCCTCTTGAGTTCTCTCAAAGTTGCGGTGATAATTTTCTCAAAACACCGATTCTTTTTTTGGTAAAACCTTTTCCTTTCCTGTCTTGATTGCTTTGTGGCCAAATCGTTTTCTTCAGACAGACGTTTGAAGTATAATCTCCAATAAAAGTTTCTCGAAGTTCTTACAAATAAGATTAATTTTGTAATCTCTTCTCAATGTTGCCAAATTGTGTTCTGAAACAAAGAAAGATATTTTATTAAACTTCTGCATTTTTTACAATCTGCATCATCATAACCAACATAAAAACAGAAATATTAATTCCGATCTTGACCCTCATTTCCATTTTATTGAAACGTTCTGTCATAAATACATTTTTTTATATGGAACTAGATGATACCCGGCCTTGCTCGGGTGTAATTATTGATTTAACAGCGAAAGTAACTATCTCCAAATAAAGAAACATTCATTTGAATATTTTATTTCATTCCAAACGTTTATTTTTCAAAATATATCTAAATCACAAAGTTCTTAAGTAGGTACCTACTCGTGTTTTCCATTTTGAAAATATTCTACCCAAAAAAAACCTTGTTCTTTTGAATATGCAATCTGTGGCTAACCAGAGTGTTATATCTACGGGCTGACCTAAATAAAACGTGACGGGTTCAATGTTTTTCATACCAATTTTTAAACGGTATGGCAATAGTTTTATATATTGGATTTCATTCAAACTATTCTCTAAACCTTCCCGGCACTAATAAGAACCAAGTGTGCTATTTTTAGCGAAACCGGTACCGTAATTTTCGAGAAAATCGAGGACAAACAAACAAACGAACATACATTGATTTTTATATATGTAGATATCAGCGTGCACAATTCATTCGAAAATTTGCTTATTTTCCATTTGAATATCGAAATTACATACTTTTCTATGGGAGTCTTCTACGTAGCGAGTAGACCAATTCATAATTTCCATAAACATATTATAACCACTCAAATGTTGTAAATTTATTGAGTCTCTCTTTACATTATTTCTCTATGGTAACCTCTACTTTCACTACGATTATTCTTCGGAGAAATAGTTTACAAAGCGTTTAGTTTGGAAGAAATTGCCACGGAAAATCGAAACGTGTATTCCACCAGCAGTGCTCTATCTAGCACGTGTTTCACTCTTGTCTCAAGAGATGGATTTATCAAGGAATCAGAAAGCTACAGTCAAATTCCGAATAATGCCGAACCAAGAAAGCCAGCTTTACAAGAAGCGAGTCGAGACAGGTAATTTATTATAATAATTCACGGTATTGTGTGAATTCTGAATAATCAAACAAATTATACCTCAATGATAGGCGAATAAATAAAAATATGCTATAGGTATTAATTTATTATTATTTACTAGTTTTTAAAATCCGGCCTAATCCGAATTTCGTGGTTCAGTACTATTTCATTATTATTATATAACATATCTACATTAAAATCATATCTATAAAGCTGTGTGAAGCCGAAGATTTTTCAATTGCGGCCAAAAAGTCGGTTCAGCGTCATGAAATCTGCACATATCTAAAATTTCTTGATCAATGCATCTTTTTTCAGCTCGCATAGTAAGATAATTTTAAAAGAGAGCTAAGAAATATCCATCTAACTTTCGAATAAGAGTACACATAAGTAAGGTCGTCATACTGTTAGTTCCATGTTTTTTAAATTTCTTACTAGAAAAAAGGTTGCGAAATAAAATATACTGAAACCAAGCCTTAGAATTTTTTTCTATTTTACGCGTACCCGTTTTTGTCAGTCTTTTTCAGTTAAATACAATGGAATGTGAAATAAAAATTTACCTGCAAGAATTCAAATTACACGCGAACAGGTAGTAAAACTGGTAATCATTTGAAATATGAAATTCCAATAATTTGATATTAAGTGAGACAAAGGAAAATCATCATCAGTTAGCCTAAACAAATACAATATTATAACCTTGCTATAAACATGGTAGATTACGGTTGATAAACATATGATTGATTAGTAGGAATTTAGGTTGGGGATAGATAATAACAGTATGTGATTTACATTGAATCGGAAAAAAAGTGTAGTGTTTTTCAAATATAATTCCATTAATTTAAAATACAATAAATAAGCTGCAAAAATAACCGAACAGAAAATAACAGACACAGCATTTGAAACAGAAGGAAATAATTTATTAGTTAAAGCCTTTAAATATACAATCCCTAGCGAAATAACATACAAACAAATAGAATCATTACCTATTGACACAGAAATGTCTCTGCACAAAGTGAAAAATATTAACAAAACACTCCACGGCAGTTCTTCCAGTGAAAACACTAAAAATAAATATTCTATCAGTACAGAAACCCAAACATTAAATGGAATTAGAAATAAAATTAAAACTAATAATGAAACTATGATTTTAAAATGTTAACTAAAGATCGAACTAATAAAATTATCAATACCGTGAACATCCTAATAAACAGTTGTAACGCCATATTTCCCATCGAATGGTCCAAGAAAAACGTCAAGATTATGAACCCAAGATCCCCATCTCTGTATGGCCAATCTAAAATCCACAGAGAAAATATTCCCATAAGGCCCGTTGTATCTTTTATTAATGCTCCCACAACAAAATTGGCGAATGGACTTAACTTCATCTTCAGAAAACATACAATTTTGTCACCACGTTACAGTGTCAAAAGCTCTAAAGAACTAGTCAATAATTTATTATTTTTTTCTTTCGCATAACTGCCAATTAATGTCTTTAGACGTAAAATCCTTATTTAGCAACATCCCCTCAACGTCTCCCATCAACAGCAAAAGTGCCTTATAATAATTGAAAATACATTTGAAAAATCTAATATCATCTCGGTAATAAGAGAAGAATTATTTCAACTCATAAAGAATTGCATAGAAACAAATTACTTTCTTTTCATTGATACCCTACAACAAATAATGATATTAACAAAACGATATCAACAAAATAATGGTATTTTCATGGGATCACCGTTAAGTCCACTTCTGGCGGAGATATTTACGGATTATATTGACAACATAATTCTTAAATCTCGCGTAGCTAAATACATAATAAATCAGATATGTAGACGATATTCTCATATGTTGGAAAGCCACCAACCGATAGTTAGAATCTTAACTAACAGTATCAACGCTATTAATAATGAAATCTGCTTCATAGTTGAACATGAGATTGAAAGTAAAATAATTTTTTAAATCTTACAATTGATAGAAGTAATAATAGACATTCCTTCGAATTATTTAGAAAAAAAAATTATACAGGTACAACAATAAATGCAAACTCTACTCATCCCTGGTCACATAAATTATCAGCTTACCATTTCAATGGCACATAGACTCATTAATACTCCCTTAGACAAAATAGCGAATGAAAAAGAAAAGGACACAATAAAAACAATCGCGGTTAATAACGTCTATGAGGCAAATAACGTTGAAAAAATTATGAAAAGTACGAAATGTAAAAACCAAATTATTTGAATATATTCAATACATAATAAAAAAAATAATAATTGGAATGTTTTTTGCATTAATTTCTCAGTCCAATCAATCTGTAAAAATTGAAAAAGAATTTTAAAAATGCGAATTAAATATAGCTTTTAGAACCAATAATAAAAAGTAAAAATCATAAACTTAATAATAGTGACATACATGAATTAAAATGTGACCATACCGACTGTAATGCTACCTATATTGGACAGACGGAAAGGGGTTTCTCATCTAGATTCAAAGAACATATACGATGTTATGATAATATAAGAACTTTTTCAAAATTCTCTTAGTGAATAATCACGTCCTGCTTGACAACAACGATCCTAAACCCTTACACATATAAAGAAAGGGTCTTAGATTAAACGAACAATGGGAAATTAATAAACGAACGAATGATCCCAATATAAAATTAATTAATATAGTAAGGAAAATTATTTATTCCCCACTACTCAGTATGTTCACAACACCTAAACAATATAACACAAGTCAACAGCTCTCACATGATTATAAATCAATTAGGAAAACATTGCGTTTCGTGCGGGGAAAACAGATTTCTAATGAAAGTACCTCACAAAATGGAGAAACCATTATCACAATTGATTTCTCTGTAAATCGGTTACACCGGTAATAAATCATTTTAAGGATCATAAAATTTTAAATTGGATAAGTGTAAATAGAATCATATAAATAAGTCGTGTCAACATGGCCTAACCACAGTTTGATAATGGCCTTGTACGCCGAAACAGCTGTCACAATAAAAAATTAAAAAATATTTCCACAACTTAATAATAGGATTATTAAATAAAATCTAAATTAAATTTAAAAAATTAAAATAAATGGAGTTCTACGAATTAAACATAAAAACCATTAAAAGTCGTACATGTTTATCGTTTTCATTTTTAACGATTTTTCGCGGCAGCCTAGTTAATATTTGTAGGGCGTTACGTAGTAATTGCAGTTATCGTGAAAATAAATTTAATGCTGCGTGCGTCTTTTAAAAACTCAAATGCTTCAAACTCATTTCATTCATAGAAATAATAATATGTTTGGTATGGCATTTGACGAAGACAGACGCATTTTGGGTGCAACGAGGCTTTCCCAGTGGGCAAACCCCCTGCCAAATGGGTTTTCACATACTTTTGTTAATTCTTGTGAACTTTCAAATCAAAAGCTATAATTAAATATTGGAACACCAAGCATGACAATTTTCTTAAATATTGGTAATATAAGTTTGTATCTATTATTATTCTTAATAACTAAGTATGACAATAAGTTTGGTGGTACCCAGGGAGATATTCCATACATGAGAACACTTAAACATTTTTTTAATGATGGTATATTTCTGTTGTATTTTGTATGTCTTTTTAAAAGAAAGACAAATATTCCTGGGTTACGAATACTACTACTATCACAATAAGCGAAAGATGGTGTTTATTTCGTGATGGGGGACTTAGCCGACCAAGGAAATGAACTCACGACGCCTGGGTGGGATCCAGACGCGGTGGCTCAAATAAGCGAAAACATGTAATATACACAGGAGATTTAATTTGGTTTCGACAGGTATTAAACCAGCAGAATTGGGGTAAAGAAAGTAAGTAGCTTAACCTTCATAATATACTACATAGGATTCGCAGGTTTCTGTTTGCATCTTTAACCTGTACTCGTGTTCATTACTTTACTTGACGGTCTATTATTTACAAATTACGTAGTAGTTAGCATACGAGTTGTAACATCCTCGGCATGTTGCAAATGAGCTGCATTACTAACGATCGATTAATTATCCATCTAATCACACGAATGGCAACTGTAATTGACATAATTTCTACATTATTTCGTCATGGAAATATTATTTTAATAGCAGTTAAACGTGCTACCCTGAGCCTGCAAAATTTTCTATCGAGGCAGGTATAGTTGCCAATAAAACAAATGCGTTTCATGATGGATTACTATATAATACAATAATTATTTGTGTGGGTAGTTAAATAGACTTCTTAAAATGGAACTTGTATTGACAAGAACCATTAATATGGTTAATTAATAACATACCCCACACAGAAACATAGAATTCAATCAGTTTATATTCCTTAGAAGTCTCTTTATACGTTGCAGGAGTAATAACCTATGGGTGTGGTTTCGCTCAAGGCTAACAGTTAATAGTAGTTCAATTATAAACGAAAAAAAAGTCAGGTGGTACATTGATCTGGCCTGGGAGATATTAAAAATGAAATTACAATGAAACTTTGCGATAAACTATCTGTAATAATGATACCTATAAAAAATAAGAAGATGTGAAATTTGCTAAATATTTTGAATTCAAAATAAATCACATCCTTAAAAACTGCGAGTAATAATAATAAATTGTTGATAGAACTTGACATTTTTCAAAGGGAAAACCTATCAACACGATGTCTAAAGAGTTTTAAGGACTTCATCGGTTTAATTTATCAACTTCGAGTTTCCTTTTACCATTTTTTTTGCTGTGGAGCTCTTCAATTGCAGTTCAAATGAACCTTTATAAAACCTGAAGGAAACCTTCTAGTGCCGCGCACTTGTAAAACATTAATATGAATTATTAAAAAACGATTTACTCAAGCATTTAAAAAAAATTGATTCCATCTTTATTTTCACGACATCAAAAACATCATTAAGTTATAAAGTAAAGGTTACCAGATCCTCGATACCAAGGTTGCACGAGTATGTGTAAGTTTTACTCGGTTTCTGTAAATTAAAACACATGAGTTCACCTCTCAATTATAAGTGTGTTGACAAATATACTTAAAAGGTTTAGAGTTAGTAATTAGGTATACGTGTCCTCTGTTCAAAGGCACAACGCAATATTTATAACCTTTGAGAAAGTTAGCAAAATGTTTGATAATTACTTTAGTCGTACGAATGGAGAAAAACAAGGACAAAAGCTCCATACTTCAAGGACAAAAGCTCAACAAATAATATGAATAATAAAAATAGATTAGAACTCGTGGGGATGCAATATTGTTGGATGTTTTTAAATAAATAAAAATAAAAATTAACTGGAAAATGGAAGCACGAAATTGGCTACGCAAACTCGCGACATGCAATAAAAATTCTTTTTTTTTTTTTAAATATGAATATCGCACAACTACTCCCTGCTAACCGGAACAAGTGACACGGGGGCATCCCCAATGGGGGTATGTATAAGGCTGAAGGGTGTTGGTCACCAAACATGGCTTAAGTGATTTCAAGCAACATTTCAGCTCCGAAGAGTGGTCTTTGACCAGAGCGATAATAAGAGTATCTACCACTCTGAAATGTGGAGCAAATATTCTATTTTATTTTATTTTATATGAGTTAAATGTGAAAAAAAGACAATTTATTTATTATTAAAATTCTTAGTCGTAGACCTAACTTCTCTACTACGGAGGCCATGTGAATTATAAATTTAAAGCAAAATTTTATATTTACTATATTACTAGGCGTGTTTGAGGTATAATCAGTCGAAGAGAAGACAGACAGATATAGACATTCCAGTTGATAAGGATATATTGTAAAGGCCAACGAGGGATGGACGTTAAAATTAATCGTTCTAAGTGAAAGCATGAAACGAACAAAATAAATTTATTGACGTATTTTGAAAAAATACTTTCTTGCCCATACTTACTTACAGTAATGAGTTGTATATTGGGAAAGATATGGGAATTGAGAGTATCAAAAATAGATTTCGCATTCGAAGTAATACTAATTTGGGTTCCAGAAACTAATTATAACTGTATTTTCTATTTAAAAGAAGGCATAAAATAATAAATACAGTAATACCCTTAGTTTAAGGGGGAGAAAAAAAAATTGAATTTATTTATTACATAATTTTTGATTTTAGTGATAAAAAATTAACTACAGATTCCAATATAAAATCAGCGAAACATTAAGTGTGGCCTATTTTTAAATATGGAAGCGAGAAAGCTTATTATGCCAAGTAATTTTTTTTACAGTCACTCCACACAGGAGGCACTGAGGGAAATAATTACCCTCTAGTCCTATGTCATCTTTGGGATGCTGTGTGGAGAGACTTTTAGAGGATAGGAAGGAGTTAACCTAGGTCTTGAAGAGACCCGTGTTGTAGTAGGGATGAAACACAGAGGCCGGCAAATTATTCCACAGACGGGCTCTTGAACACAAGAACGAGTCGTAGAAGCGACCCATTCCTATGTGACAAAAGTCAACCGTGCACAAATGTTGGGCGCGCGCTTGGCGTGTTTCCATGTGCCGACGGGATCAATGACGCTTGTTCCTCAGAGGATCTTCCATTGAAATACCGGTAGACCAAAGACAGCATTCCCACCTGACGTCTTTTCTCCAAAGATTGCAATCCGTTTGTTAAGATAGGCGATTCTATTAAACGGGCCACCCGTTTCTGCACAGATTCAAAGGTTTTTTTCAGATATGTTGGGGCTCCCAACCAGAGGTGGCTGCCAAATTCTACAATGGGGCGCACTTGTTATTTGTACGGGATCGGCGGTTGTGTACTATTAAAGTATCTGCGGGCTCTGCACAGTACGCCCAGCTTCTGAAAGGCTAACTGTAATCTGGCTTCAATGGAGCCCCCATATCTGAACTTTTCACTTAGGGTTACATCGAGCATATCAATGGAGGGCTTTATTGGTAAGATTGCCTACAAGTTCCATACCAATGTAGAAACAGTCAAATAAAAATGGTTACTAATTATGTAAACAACACTTTCGTTGGGCTAAAAAAAACACATTTCCATACGAACGCTTTTCCCACCGCCCAAGACTCGGTAGCTTCTTCGGTTTTTCATCTATTCCCTGTTAATTGTCTCAAATCCAAGACGGTAATTTTCACATGATTACTGTAGGTAAGTCGTAATTCCCCGTGCTAAATAAGCGCGGCATGATATTTGATTTTCTATTTCGCAAAAGAAGAAAAGCGTGTTAAAATGTTTTCTCCGCTTCGTTCATTGTCTGATTTATTGACGTATCTGCCGTGGTATTTTGTCTTTTTCCTGAGTTTCACGAGAATAATCACGGCATATTGGGCATATCGTATTTAAAAAAACAATTCAGAAATACATATTACAATAATTTGAGAAATACTTCAATTTGACGATATGTGTAATCATGATGAATCTTTTAGGTTTTTAAAACGAGGTTTGGTACTTAGAACACGAAAAGAGCCTTAAACCATAAAGGTATCACACTAATAGTACCCTTTTATAATTAAGTATTCTTAGAACCCGAGTTTCAACCCTCTGTTATAGAAATCAGATGTCGAACTTAACGTTTTTTAATGGCAATTTAAATGCTGTCACTTGCTTCTTAAATAAGAAATTTCAAAGGATCGAGGACACAGGTAGGTACCCATCTCTACAAAACCTACCAAGGGAGGCTTAAATACCAGATACCTACGCATGCTTTTGTGTTCATTGGTGGGTTTCCTATCATCAATATAGGAATTCTTAATCTAGGGTATATGAAAAGACCTGGAGAAGTGATAAGTGTTTCCTTTCGGTTTTGAACGCGATAAAAGAAAATGCGTACCCTTACAAATCATCCCTGGAAAAAGAACCCCAATCATGTCGGTCACCTTTAGCTTTCCCCTTTGTCATAACCGAAAGAAACATTCCAACGAATGGTTTCAAAATGATAAAGTAACAATAACAGAAGTGTTTGATACACGGAAGGTCAAAATAGCTTCTTCAGGGCAGTACACAACTAAACTATGAACTAAGACACATGTGTTATAGATTGATAAAAACAGGCGAGTGACGGGCCAAGGGTGGGAGATCAGCAGGTACCTGAACGGGAAGGGTGTGTACTTACTAATACAGGCACTAGTTTACTGCATAAAAATGGAATCGGCGTTCGACTATATAACTCAGAAGCATTAGATATAAGGAAAGCAAAAAACACAAATAGTAGACTCATTCATAATCAAATAAGTTTAAATAAGTCCAATTCTTAAATTATTCCCAACAAACAAAGTACACACCCTTCCTGTTCAGGTACCTGCTGATCTCCCACTCTTGGCCCGTCGCTCGCTTGTTTTTTATCAATCTATAACACATGTGTCTTAGTTCATAGTTTATTTGTGTACTGCCCTGAAGAAGCTACGGTAATAGCGAAACCCGGTCGGCAAAAGTATAAATAAAAGTGATGTACACAAAGTTATTGTTTTTTTTTAAATTATAATGTCACATCACCAAGTTACCGCTTCATAAGAAAATAGGTCATATGATTGTACAAGCTCGTTGAATGCACATTGTGACTTCGATTTGCGAATAAAAATATTTTTTTTATTTATTAACTCATTTTTTGAAACATACATTCACACAAATAAGGTACAATGATTATAAACATTTTGTTTTTTTTTTTTTTTTTAACCTTAAATTATAAATACATCTGAACAACCTATGAGTAATGTATATAAAACAAAAAATCCCACATAGGCAAGGTCAGTGCGTGGGTATACATGGTATCAGTTAGTTGCAGTATATTGGTTTATTTGTATTAATTATGAATGTTGAAGGTTAGTTAAATAAAAGATTTTAAGTTAGATAAGAAAACAAATCGAAAAACAAAGAAAGAAATGTGGGGAAAATATACATTTATAGCAGGAAAAGGTTGATATCTTTGGTTTTAATCCAGTTTTTTTATTTCATTTTTGTATGTGTTTAAAGATAATATACACACTTACATTCTGTAGATAGAAAATTAATAATTTTAGGAGCAATAAAAAAAGCATGTCTCTGCGCAAGCCTAGTTTTACACAAAGGTACTTCAAATACCTTATTTATCCTGTTACTAGAACGATTTTCATTTTTTGGGAATAGTTTTTTTTCTTGAAAATACATATTTTAGGCACTGTAGACAATAAATTTTTCTTATATATAACTGTTCAGCCTCATGGAATAATTGCATGGAGGGGAAAGTACTTTCTTTATGTAACATTATTTTTAGTATTAATTTTTGCGATGTTTCAAGTGGTTTAAGGTAAGTATTATATATCCCCCCCCCCATCCGATTATTCCATAAGATACTGATGATTGCACCAGTGCGTGGTATACCATTTTCATTATTTTGATATCAAGTATGTTATTCAAACGTTTAAATATGTAAGTTAAATACCTTAATTTACTTACAAGCTTTTTTACATGATATGTCCATTTGAGTTGACTATCTATTATAATTCCTAAATATTTAACTGTATTCCCTGAACTCATTTCTGTACAATTATGGCATGTAACAGGGTTGCAAACATTGTTGTGGAACCTTATATTTAGGTTGGTTAAAGGTGCCGTCCTTTTGGTATTATAGAAAGGAATGTAAATAGTTTTTTCACAGTTCAGAGTTAAAAGGTTTTGGTTGAGCCATTCTTTGATAATGGAGCTGCATTTATTGGCATTTTCACCGACTTCGTTCCAGGATTTACCATGTACTGTGATTGCAGTATCATCAGCGAATGAGAAAAGTTTTCCCGGTATTTTCATATTACATAGATCATTAATGTAAACGAGGAACAATAACGGGCCGATAACTGTTCCTTGAGGAACCCCATGCTTCAGAGATTCTTGTTTACTAACATTAGCCCCGATTTTTGTGCATTGTCGGCGATTAAATAGATATTTTTTTAATAATGACAGACAGTTATTTTTAATTCTTATATTATTGAGTTTTCTAATCAATATATTATGATTAACGGTATCGAATGCCTTTTTTAAGTCTAAGAAAATAGTTAGACTTTTCATATTTGAGTCAAGATTAGTATATATATATTTCTTGTTAGATTAAATAAGGCATCATCTGTACTAAGACCTGATCTAAAACCATATTGATTTGAGGACAAAAGTGCATTAGACTCTAGGAACTCTAGGATTTGTATCTTTATTATTTTTTCTAATATCTTTGCATGTTGGGATATCAGCGATATTGGTCTGTAATTGTCTTCTTTAGAAATTGATCCAGATTTATGGATTGGTACAATATTTGAGAGTTTAAACGCGTCTGGGAAAGTGTTTTTTTCTAGTCAGGAATTAAATATATGTTGCAGAGGTAAGGATATATGTTGTTTAATTAATTTAATTGTAGTGCAGCTCAATTCGTCTGGACCATTGGATGTATTTGTGTTGAGATTATCAATGTGTTTTAAAATTTCCGATTCAGTTACGCGTTTAAATTTAGATAAAACAGGAGTATTTTCAGTGTCAATGTCCATTTGAATAGGTCCGCATGTATTGTTTCTAAATGAAGGATTGTTATTTATTATAATGGTTTATTTTATAGCCTAGGTTTTTATAGCTGTATTAATATCTTGCGATCAAAGCAACTCATTAACCATCGCTTAATCGTGATTCTATGCCACTCGGTAGTAAATATAAGTGTCAAATGTTACTTCTGTGCGTCCTACTGCAGAAAACCATCGCGAATTATGGATCCAAAATGAGCTTCAAGGAGTAGGCATAATAGTACAAAATAACTACATATATATTGAATACGTTTTTTTATACATGAAAAAATAAATCATGGAAAAAAAAAAGATTCAAGTAAATTCTATGTGGTATCGACCATTCCCTTATAAAAACCTTAAATATTCGAAAGGCTTATACTTGTATAATCACATTGACAGAATTTTTTAAAACTTTATCGTGGTAGCTATATACAAGTCTGGGTGTTTAGGTAAATTTAAATGTAAAATTTATTCAACCCTATAATAGTACGGTCGATGTCTATAGCGAAAGTATTGATCTATACAATTTTATTTTTATTTTTATAAATGCTAATGTATACTTATTGTCCTCCTCCGCGCTAAGAGATTACCTGTGTCGTGGAGGACTCTGAATAAACTACACAACGTAACAGTAAAAAAAAAACACACCTCGTTCGTGATTTAGTTAGTTTCGTAAAAAAATAATAATAATTAGATAGGTACATAGGAACAATAAATTTGTTTGAATAGTAAACGTGAGTTTGCGAGCAAAGATTACGATTGCAATGGTCCTAGGTCACAAGACTATCGCGCTAAATAGTGAACGCCTGGAGGCGCCTTGTCGCGAAGAAATGAGAAGGAATTGATGAGGATTATATTTTCTTAATGAAAATCCGCAAATAACTTCGATTACCATAAAGCACTCGATACCTGGCCATTCCTGAATGCAAGAAATTGACCATGCTCACAGTGCCATTGAGAAGGTCATGTCCAAGACCGAGTTCTTTTCTCCACTTAGTCTCACGAGAGTACTAAAGTCAGGGAATAGAAGAAAGCGACTTAGAGTTTTTCAAATCAGCGCTGATTAATTTAAAGATTATGCCAGTGCTTCGAAGCGAATACCATGTTTAAAAGTGTCTTCGGTTTGCACAAAACATGCATGAAGTGGAGTATAAAAATGCCTTCAGCTTTAGTGTTTTGAAAACTGAAAACTTCAGAATTCGTTATAAACCGAGAATGGGGGAATAGTAGTTTGAACGTTAAATTGGCAATTCCAATTTCCACATTGATTGAACCGAAAAGCGTAAGAAATACGCAAGTAATGTATCTCAACAAAAAAATCACGATATAAAAAACATGTTAATCTCCATGCCTCCGGAAGACCGAAAATATTACCAATCATTGCTATAGTTTTAAACATTGGTTTATTTATTACATGGGTTACTACATAATACTTGTTATGTAACGAAAGATTGACCCTGAGATGAGTTCTAGCTACTCGTCTTGGCAAATAAGCCTGGCAAGCAACCACATCATTTCCCTCCATAAATTAACCAATCAGGCGATTCGAGCGCCCAATTAAACCAATCAGATCATAAATTAACAAAACAGGAGCATGCGACACGAGCGCCCACGGCGGTTTGGGACCGCTCATTGCTGCGCTTCACTTCCCGTCTGGAACCTGAAGAGATAACTGCCTCTCTGAACTGCGTCTCTGAAAAAGAGGCGGCCATTTTGTTATTTTTTATTTACGAGCAAGTACAATGCAGGCGGGCTGAAAGCCCGCAGCTAGACTTACCTCTTGCCGTCTAAGCACTCAAGTAGTGTCATTAAACTCAGTGTGACGATGTCCAGCCTTGGCGTCATAGCCAGCCACCCCGCCATTCGACCTGAACACATGTAAGCTGAATTCCTTCATAATCTCAAGAATCTGCCCATAATGTGTTGATTTAATCCCTTGTTTCATCTGCATAACTCGGTTAGAGATACCAATCAGAAAGAGAGAGAGATTACAATAGAATCCTACCTAGATTAAGACCTTGTTTACTGTCTACACGATTATTCTTAACCCATCATGTTTGTCTGAGTTGCAATAAACACCGAGTTTGAAAACACTTCCCTGTACTAATTTAACGTAGAAATAGAAACGCCCTCAACCCAATTATAAGATTGCGATCGATTCGCGACCCTGTATGATAAGAAGTTGATGTCCCCTGCCGATCTGAGCTAGGCTAATGTCCGGAGTAGACTTCAACATTGAGGAAACCACCTCCAGGGTAAGTCCTGCAGATTGTAATTGTCTCTCATAACTTCCCCTGTAACCCAACCTTCCTCTTCCCCGTTTCCCCTCTCCCTGACACTCCCAGTTTACACCACACTGGCTTTCCAACTTAGGGGCTTTCCTCCAATCCAACCTTTCCCATCCCCTTCCCTTCTTTACACAACATACTGTAAATCCACTTTTTATTTTGTACCATCTCTGAGACTATTTTTGTTTATTTTTTTAATAACCATAATTAATTAGGTACATATTATTGTTTTTACTTTTTATTGTTAAATAAATCTTCTATTCAATTTTTAATTATTAATTATTTTTACTGAGATTTAAAAACCTCATTTTAATATTTAATCGTTGAGAAAATAATATTAACATAAACTGAAATATTAAAACAGAAAAAAATGATAGAAAAAAAAAATTTCAGTCGCATCTGGGACTCAAACCCAGGTCCTCTGCCTATCCGGGGCATTAGCTAATGAGACCAATTCAATTTATGCCATCTTCATCGATATCATATCTCAAATTCAAGATTTGTTAATGTTATTCTTGTGCTTACCATTTTTGATAATTTATTATTTAACATACTTCTTTCATAATTATAATAATTAATAATTATAATTTTTGCTGTTTATTAATCACCTCACCTCTCAGAATAAACAATTATTTAACTTTTATATTTATTGTTTGATTCCATTCCTAAATTTCGTAACAGTGTGAATTTTAACACAATTTCATAAGGGAGAAGTATACCGAAAACTTCATTTCTGTAACAATACTTACTTGAAACCACTCAACTGCATAACAAGGTTCTAATTAATAAAATTACTTTCCCAGATTTCGTACTTCTAATTAATAATGATCCTTGATAACACTTACAATCAGTTCAGAACCTACAACTAACCATATTTGCATACACAAAACAATCTAAAATTGAATACGTATTGAAATACAGTCATTTAAATCATCAAAGCCCGTTATCTCAGAATAGGGCCAGTGTCAGATGGAACCCTGAATTATGAAAATAATTACGACAGCTTTAATTCCCTTATACACTCTATTGATTTCAACGAATCATATGTACATAATTACTTCAAAGAACTTGATCCAAATAAAAGTACAAAATCCGATTTAATTCCACCCATATTTTATTTAAATACTGGTACCAATTAGCTTATCTCCGTGCTATTCGAAATGTCATTCGAGGAAGGCAATTTCCCCAACGGTTGGAAACAAGCAATTATTATACCAATCCGCAATAGCGGGGACAAAATTAACATCTCCAACTATAGACCCATCTCCAATCTCCCAACTGTCAGCAAGATCATGGAAAACATAGATCTGGATCAACTTTTTTCCTGCAGTACACACAATTATATCCAAAAATCTAGATAGAAGAAATCCGACCAAAAATTCATTTAGAAAATCATTAACAACTTTGTTGATAATTACTACCTTTTAGAAAATTTTATTTTTCACTATCCAGTACGATACACACGCCTAAATCAACTATTCCACGTCCCACACTCAAATACTAACTACACGAAACATTTTTCAGAAGAACTTGCACAAAATACAACATCTCTATGATTTCCATTTATCCTCAGGACAATTTAGTAAATTCATATCAGAAAAACATTAAATCACAATGATAGATATATCTCCCTACCCCTGCTAGGTGTTATATTATTTTTATATTGATAAATAAAAAATGTATTTCATTTAATTTATTCATTTTTTTAACTTATTGATGTTTATATACCTCATTGTATTATTTAATCATTTAACACATCCCAAATGAACACGAAACCGACAAAACAGGGAAGAAATTTGCAATCATCATAAGGATAGCAGCCAATAATATGGGATTTAAAATGGAGGATAATATTAACAAATCTTGAACATGAAGTACGATATCGGTGTAGATGTCGTGAATTGAACTGGTCTCATTAGATTAGTCGGTAAAGCGGTTATCCCGGATAGACAGAGGTCCTGGGTTCGAGCCCCAGATGCGACAGATGTTTTTTTATTTAGTCATTAGATTTTACGCTATCTGTGGACATGTTTTTAATTATTTTATTTAATGTTTCTATCAAAACTGAATAATTTATTTGATTATGTTCTTTTTTTTCTTTTTCTATTTCACTTCTAAAATTTTGAATTTTTTATTATATTTATATTTATTTTATCATTTACAAATTGAATTTTTTTTATATTTTTAAATATTGGAAATTTCTCTGGCTAATGCAACAAACTAACAACTTAACCTGTAAAAATGTATATTTGCAGATATTTAAACTGTATTTTTTTACCAAGTACAATAAAAAATAATATAAAATAAATAAAAATAAGTTGTGGAAGAAGATTAGGGGGAGAGGTAACTAATTAAACATTAATGTGAAAACAAAATTAGGAGTGTCATTTTAATTTCGATTATACTTCGTATCCTGATGAAGAAACCATTGGTTCTGAAATGTTAAAAATTATTGAAAAAAAGAGGTTGAAAGAATGTGTTTATTATTATTTATTGAATATATGGTATCACAATTAGTATTTGTATAATTATTGAAGAAAAAAAAATGGTGCAATCTTTTTTTCCATTTAGGCATATCCTAGTAAAATGTATGTATTAACAACTTATGAGTTTGATTTACATCACGAAAACAGCATCGTTAGTAACGCGGTTAGTTGTCGTTAGAAAGAGGCGTAGTTGGAATGATATCACAAAATGTGCATTGTTAAAAACACAGAGTCATCGTAAAATAGAAACGTCGTTGGATTGACGTCCCAAATACAGCATGCTTAGAATCTACGTTAATCAAGGAACTATAAAAGAGTCCGTCGTAAGATTGATATCACAAAAACAACATCGTTAGAAACGATGCAAGTCAACATAAAAACGTCATAAGATCGATTTCACAAATACAGCTTCGTTAAAAACAACGTTAGTCATTTTAAGACAGAAACGTGGGTCGTAAGATTGACATCACCAACACAATATATTTAGAAACGACGTAAGTCATAGCAAGATAGAAACATACTAAGATTGACATCACAAATACAGCATTGTCAGAAACGACGTTAGTCAACGTAAGATAGAAAAATCGTAAGATTGACACCACTAAAACAGCATCATTAGATTGAAACGTGTCATTAGATTGGCCTGACAAAAAAGATATCGTTGGAAACGAGGGTTATCTTCGTGAGATAGAGATGTAGTATTGACATCGTAAAAATAGCATTGTTAGATTGAAACGTGTCGTACATTGTACCTCACAATATACTGTCATTATAAATGTATTTAGTCAACATTAGATAGAAATTTCATTACATCATACAAATATAACATCGATATATATATATATATAAAAAGATTTAAAAAGGGTATTAATAAATTTCAAATTCCGTACGCATAATACAGAGTTGTGCAAAATCATTAATTATTAACCAGTATTTAGTGTAAATCTCCTGAAAGTGCGATCACGTGGTTGGACTAGTATGTATGACCCATAAACTAAGCATAATTCGCAGGTGGTAGTTTTAAATTATTATAATTTTTAGGGTAGGAGCGGATCAAGTCATTGTTCTCGATGGCAAGGGGTGGTGTGAAGTGGACAGAAATGACTTTCGACCTCCATTCACTGAGTTCCACGAAGAGGAACATTCTTTAATCGTGTGTCCGCACAATAATAATACGTTTATCTTTATACAGCAAATACGCCAGAAACGTGGACATTCGGGTAAATTGTTTTGACAATGGATAAAGATTTCATTTCGTGACCATTTTCTGGAACATTCATCTACAATAATGTAATGAAGAGGTGACAAACGAATGGTACAACACATTTCACCGATTCGATAATCTAGGTTAGGAATTCTCAACACAGCGCCCGCGAGCGCAAGGGGGTCCATGTGGATATATACTCGGGTCCGTGCCAATTAATCAAATAATATACCTTCTCGAGCCTAGATGATGGAAAAGTTAGACTAAATAGTGAAACCAGTCAAATCAAACGCTGTTCCGGTACGATATGATTAATATTACATGATAAGTGTAAGAGCGGTATTTTGTAATACGTAATCTATTTAATTATTTTTTTTATCCTTACTTTGGATCAGATCTTAAAATCGGGCCATCAGACCTTACAAAACAGATATATAACATATTTATCATGTGCTGATGAAAGCGTAGTAAGTAAGATCAAGAAAGGGACGATTTGATGGTTTGGGCATGTAGAGCGAATGAACGATAATCTGCCTACCCCTTCGGGAAAACGGCGTGATGGTTAGTTAGTTATCATGTGCTTAAATGTGTGTTTTTTTTCACAAAATAATTCATATTCAATCATCAAAGTACTGGTACTCGTCACTGTCGAATTATGCCAAATCTCGGTGGACCAAGGCACAAAACCGTTAACAACCCCTGATCTACATTGTGTCGTGTGAGTGGAGTGAGTTATGTGAGTTCTGTGAGATTGTGAGAGGTACCCACTGTAATGCTCTGTCAATAATACCCATCCCCGTGCCCGCGTGCCCGTTCTGCCCCTACTGCCCGTGTTCTGTCATCCCGAGTGTTTGTGAAACGCGGGCTTCGGTACACTCATTCCCTGTTGTGAACATTCTGGCGCGAGCTTTCACATATCTTCTAATCGATTTTGTTTATTCAACCAAAACTAGATATGTTTTATGCTGTTATAACCGGTGGACGTTTTTTCTATTTGTCGTGTTGGGATTTTAGGGTTTTTTTTATGTTCGATACAAGCCCACACACCAAACGCTGTTTTGGATTGCTCTCAATATTCGTATAACGTATGATATTACTTCACATGACTTTTATTATCTACTGTCAAAATAATTTTATTGCGTTAGATCATAGCAATCATTTTTGATCATATTCATAACAGTTTTTTGCATAAAATATTTTCATTGACATCTTTGACAAAAATCGCGTTCAATTTTATTTTATGGCGTTGAATGCCAGTGTAAGGAAATTTGAAGCTTTACTTCTCGTCTTTGCGCTTCTTCTCACCAAAACGGCGCTTTACAAATTAGCCAATTAATGTTATTATTATTATTTGATCTATATTTTCAATATTAAATAAATATATTTAAAAAAAATTTTAAAATCAATGGGCCCGATATAAGCCGACTCTATCGTAAAAAAAACTTTTGTTACATATAGGATTCACCAAATAATCTAAAAATTCTATTGATTATGTCGTACATTTTGTAACTTGAAGATATAACGTCACCAACCACCGCTAAAAGACATTTCAAGCAACGTTTCAATTTTGAATGGTGGGAGATACTGAGAGTATCTGCCACTCTGGAACGTGCCCAAATATTCTATATATTATTTTGAAATGAATTAATCGTGAAACAGTACAAAATTAATTAAATAAAATTTACTTGGGCACCGAGATTCGCAGTCTAGAGTCTTACCTCTCGACTATGGAGGCCGCGTTCAATAGAAAATCTATAGCGAGGGGATTATCGAAATTTGGATCAGCCAAAGTGAAATTCCTCAAATGACCCCAGTCTCCCCGTCGAATAGGAGAATTAGGCATATCAGCCCAAATACTTGATAATACAACAAATTCCCTATTAAAATGTTCATACGAATAATGAGGAAGGATCCGACAATTGAATAGTACCTTCTGTGCGATGGTCATTGATTTTCAGTTCAGTTCTCAGCCACCGCGCGGAACAGTTAACATTTTTTTTCTCCGTGCCGTTTCGCTTGTAACTTCGCCGTTTCGTCTCGAATCAAAATATTTTTCTCACCAATGCTCTCACAGAGCGCGGTTTGATAATTTTTGTGTTTAATTTCAATAGCATAAGTTTTTTTTTTTTTTTTACATATCTCAGTTTTTTTTTTACCATTCCCCCTTGGGGGAGGTCCACCAGTGCCTATCTTTTGATAAGGTGTGTATTATAATAACCTCTACAAACTTCCAATTAAATATAAGTGTAATTATAAGTGTATGTGACTATAAAGTTAAAAGACCTAAAAATCCCTGCAGAACCCCGCTAATAGTTAAAATCGAAAAGGCGTTTCAGCCCGAGCTGATTAATAATACTTATCAATACATTTTACATAATAAATTTGTGTCATTGGATAGAAAATTTTACGGGCTATCGCCATACTTTTCTACTCTTCCAGTCGCTCGCCGGAAAGTATACAAATATATATATATATTTTTTTTAACATTTAGTTTTATGAAACATTGTTATTAATTGAATTAAAAAATAAAAGTGCGAATACTAACTAAAATCGATAGGACGATATTTCACACTCGTGACGGTCTACAAATAACTGTTTTTTTTTAAATATATAAATAACTGTTTTTGCCAAAAAAGTGATCTGAAGACACGATAGAGCTCTTGATAGAGAAGTCGACACTTTTACCCCACTTTTTTTTCCCGACTTTGAGTATCAATCTCGGGTTTTCCCTCGCCTTTTGTAAGTTTCCCCATTTCTCCCTTTTTGTCCCAAGTTATACAAATTTGTAAGAAATTATCCCGGAACGTTTGTTTTTTTTGTGTTTCGTGACCAAACATCGATAGTGACGGTCCTCCCAACTCAAGATGGATTCGGAGGATGAGGATACGAATTACTTAACTCAGGACGAAATACTAGACAGACTTTTGGCCAAGGAGGACCCAAACGCTCTAATCAAGCGACTCCTAGCGGAGCGGGCTCACAGGGAATCTACGTCTAGATCTTTTGCCTGCATCGAGAGGATGAAGAGACAGAGAGATCTGCCAGGCCCTTCAAGACAAGCCATGTCGCCAATTGAGACAACGAGCATTTGCACAGCAATGCTCGCTGCTGAGACGACCAACTCAGCGCCACCGACGTTAGGAGACACTACCTCGAATCTGACCGGGAAGTCAGGAGCTGCAGCGCTGGCATCCGCCTTCACGGGCGGCACTTCTAAAGTTATTTCTCCCAACCAGGAGAACAAGAAGAGGTCGCGCACGGAGGATATCTCGGAGGATGATGACCGCCTCCGTGTATTCTGGGATAAAATGTCGAATATTACTGAAATAATTCATTCAAGTAAGAGTAAATTAAACAAGGACGACAGGAGCACTATCCAGGTAAGCCTCGACCTAATGTCTCACGAACTAATGAAACTTGCTCTTGACTTGGCAGTAGCCAAAACCTAGGCAGCTACCTTGCAAGAAGTCATGTTGACTCAGAGGGGCTTCTCTGATAAATTGGATGTACTCATCAAACGAGTACCCATAACTGTGGCTGCACAAGCTCCACTGCCGCAGCGTAAGTCTTATACCAGTGCTGCTTCAGGTCCCCCTCCCTCTGGTACCCTTGTAGTGGATGGATTTGAGAGGGCTCTACCTCCGCTCCAGCCGACTGTGTTGTTTTACCCAACCGTGCCGGAAGGAAAGACTTCAGATGAGACCCAAAAGGAGCTCTTGAAGGTCTTGAACCCATCAAAGGATGGGTTTCAAGCTGTCCGCACGAGGAAATTAAAAGGAGGAGGATTGATGGTTCAGACTTCTAGCCCGGCTGGTTTAGAGAACATCAAGAAAGCGTTGGCTAAAATCGAAGCCAGCGGCCTGAAGATGATTCACCCTCAGGGCAACCTCCCAAAAATTGTCATATATGACGTACCAAAGGGCGAACCGGCAGCAGACCAAGAGCCTCCGGACGATGCGCCGTGTGTCTCTGTTTGGGAAGAGGGATTCCTCTTCCATGAACATGATAGTCACCTGCCATCCCGAGAGTCGAAAGGTGTTGATTGACAGCGGCCTCTGCTTTCTTGGATGGAATGCCTGCCGCGTACGCGACCATTTAGGGGCCACCAGGTGTTTTAAGTGTCATTTTTATGGCCACGTCAGCAAGTTCTGCACCATGACAATTAATACGTGCCGCCACTGCGCCGCAACTGGCCATGACATCGAGGATTGCCCCAAGAAAGCTGACGCCGCTGTCTGCGCCACCTGCAAGCGCTTTAACAAACCGTCCAACCACCCAACAGGTGACAGATCGTGCCCGGCCCACCATGCTGCTGTAGAGGCCCTCTAAAACTGATTATGGCAGGCGCTAACTCCCTTACAATTGGCCAAGTAAATCTGCAGCGCTCTCGAGAGGCAACGCTTGAGACTCAACGATTAATGGCCGATTTGGACCTCAGAATTATTCTGATTCGGGAGCAGTATCTCCGGTAAGGCAAGACAGCTGGTATAGATTCTCCAGGGGAGGTACTCGAAGTAGGGAAATCCCCGGGTGCGGGTGTCCTGATCAACAATTCAGTGATCAGCCCCCTCCTTCTCGAGGGGCTCTCGAATGAGTACCAAACCTGCGTATCGATAATCTTCGATGATATCGAGATTTTTTTCGTATCCGTCTACTTTAAACATGGAAATCCCATCGGACCACACATCCTTAGCCTGACGCGCGCTGTTAACGTTCTGAAGGGGCGTATCATAATTATAGGGGGGGATTTCAACGCGCGCTCCTCTCTGTGGTACGATAATAACAAAAATAGGACGGAAAGATCAGACGCCGGCTAGGACCTCATCTCTGCGCAAGGTCTTTTCATCATCAATGAACCGGGATACCCTTCAACGTTTTCTGGCACCGGAGGGGAGAGCAACATTGACTTAACTCTTTGCTCTGGGTCAATTGTGGCTAAGATGTCTAACTGGATGGTCCACGAACGCGCTCTTGTAAGTGACCACAGGCTCATCACTTTCTCCCTAGGAGTTATAATTGATGAAATACCTCGCACAAACTGGCACTTCAAAACACAACAACCGGATTGGGATAAATTTGGTAGGACACGATAATTTAAGGGGCTTTTATGCATTGGCTGCTAGTGATCCTGATAAATTAATAAAATAAGGAGGAATCTGTACCTGATAAGTGGTATCAGCTGCAGATTCCTCCTTGGGAAGATCAAACCCAAAGAGGAAAATAAAGACGCCGTGGTGGTCAAATGAGCTGACTTTGTTGATGGGCGCGTATAAGAGGGCCTATAGGAGCCTTGGAGTTGCCAGACGAGATACGTGTACCCCTGACAAGGAAGCGTTTTTAATGGATAAACTGAGCTTAGCAAAACGAGCTTCCTGGAGAGAATGGGTAAAAGGGGTGGGAAATTCAAATCCTTGGGAAGTTTACAGCGCACTCCAAAAAACGGGCAAAGGATCTGAGCGTTACTTATCCAGCATAACACTGGGCAATAACGATGGGGATGCCGAGAGTTGTGACATTGCCACGACCCTTGAAACACTTCTGGGGAAGCTAGTCCCTCTAGAGACAGTAACAGGGGAAAATGACCACCACAAACAAGTGAGAATTCTCTCAAGGCTTCCTCCTAGGGACCTCCCCCAGACGGTCGAAAGCTTACCACCATTTAGTAAAGCGGAGTTAAATATTATAATTAAGGGTCTCGGTCCGAAGAAAGCCCCGGGTATCGACAAGTTGAATGGTATAATCGTGAAGCAAGTTTGGATCTTTGCAAAGGAGGAGCTTTTCCAACTCTTGGACACTTGTCTGACACGCGGAAAGTTTCCCTCAGTATGGAAGAGGGGTGTGCTCAGGATAATCCCTAAGGGAAACGATAAGCCGAGAACGAACCCGAAGGCGTACCGCCCCATCACCCGGCTGCCCATCCTCGGCAAAATTCTCGAGAAGATCATACGTAAGAGGTTAGGCCATTACCTGTCGCCCGGTAGCATCCACCAATTCGGCTTCGTTCCTGGGAAATACACCGAGCATGCCATTTCTTTTGCGCTTGACTGGGTGAAGGTTTGTAATAAGAAGTATGTGATAGGTCTATTTCTAGATATTGCCGGGACTTTTGACAACGCATCATGGCCAATGATACTTATCAAACTAAAGAATAGAAACTGTCCACCGGATCTCTTTGAGATCTGTTCGGACTATTTTAGGGACCGATCCATCGAGATTGCTCACGGGAGCACCACTATTATCAGAGAAGTGGATATGGGCTGTCCCCAAGGCTCAGTTTTGGGTCCGGAATTTTGGAAAATTCTTTTTGACAACGGCCTCAGGTTACCCTTGCCTGAGGGTTGTGTATCAGTGGCATATGCGGATGATGAGTATCTTCTTGTGGCGGGCAACAGCAGGAAAGAGGTTGAAAGTAAGACTGAGGAATGCTTAGAAATGGTTCTGGAATGGGGTAAAAGAAATAAATTAACCTTCGCTCCCCACAAGACAGTGGGTCTCCTTATGAAGGGTTCCCTCAGTCGAAGACGTAACCCTTCTATTAAAATGGGAAACTCCACAATATCCTTTGCGGAAAACACCAGACACTTGGGAGTCATTTTAGATAGATCGTCTTCCTTCCTGGCCCACGTCAAAAGCGCGTCCAGTAGAGCCCAGGCCCTCTTTCATAAGTTGAGAAGACTTTCAACGGCCGAGTGGGGTCTCCGCTCGCCTGCGCTCCGGCTAATCTACCGGGCAGTGTACGTGACCGAAATCTCATACGCTGCTTCGGTGTCGGAGCACCGCCTTGACAATGTCCTCATACTCTTGGCTCTGAAAAGGGACCAGCGCACTCCTTTACTGGCGCTCTTGGGAGCTTACAGGACTGTAGCATCAGATGCATTACCGGTTCTGGCCGGAATCCTGCCGATTGATTTAGAAATTAGGGAAGTATTGGCTATGAAGGCTTTAACAAGAGGTAGAGAGGCTGTCCACGTGATCGTGGGTGGTGAGGTCTCCCTGCCAAAGCTTCTTAAGGAGATGCGTGATAGAACTCTGGATGATTGGCAGTCACGTTGGGATAGGGCGACTACGGGAAGATGGACTTATTCTTTCTTCCCCTCAGTTAGAAGCAGAATGGAAGGGGCATTTTTACACCTGGACCACTATACCACCCAACTACTATCAGGGCACGGTGAATTTAGGGGTAGACTTCATAGTTTATCTCTATCCCCTCACCCAAACTGTGCTTTTGGAAATACAAACCAGACCGCCGAGCACATTCTGTGGCACTGTGAGATTTTGATGGATGCGAGAGAGGAAATGCTGGATGGTTTGACTGAAATTACCAGACCAGCCTGGAATGCTGATCTGGTCTGCAATAAGGTGAATTTCGAGTGTCTGAGAAGGTTTGTAAGTAGATGGGTGGAGAGATGGCCTGAACTTAGAATCGCGGAATAGCTTTGTAAAATCATTTATCGTTTCAGGTGCCGGAGGTACTGTCCTCTTGAATCTCTGGTACTTATTTTTAATTTATTTAACTACTGTATATGCTTGGTTTCACATTTTATGTTTCCCTTTGTAAGTGTTTATCTTTTACTTGCTATTTTGTTACCTTGTTTCATTCTCTATTTCTGTATTTTGCTCATTTAGATTCCTGCCATTTTTAATATATCTTATACTTTTTTTAAATTTTAAATTTTAGCTTTAAACTTTTCACTCTGCACTGATTCCTCTACTGTTGTTATAATTTTGTTTTCCATTTTTCTTTCTCTATTATGAGTTTTGTTTTTTAGGTACGAAAATTTTTCTTTGTCTAGAACTCAAAAACATTTTGAGATATTCAGGCGAACTGAACCCAAAAACATTTTTATTGTGTACTATCCACATCCCCTCTTAGGGAGTGGAAAATTAACCCCATCCCTGCAACCCGAAGCAGTCATCTACTTTTGACTTGCCCTAGCCGGATCCCTTGTGTACTTCCCGATGGAGCAAGCTTGGTGGTGACAATTCTTGACGACTGGCGCAATATCTCCTGGAAAGGGTGGCGGGAACAAGAATCCACCTAGCACTGCTTCAGAGGGACTGCCCTGGTGTCCTGGCAACGGCTCGTCCTAAGTACTCTTATTTAATCTATTTAGTTTCTCCCTTTTACTGTTTTATGTTAGTATTTCTCCGCGTCTCACCATGTTCATCTACGGACGAGTAGAGCAGAGCCACCATTATTACTAGAGCCACTTTTGTCGATCGTATGTATGAACTAACCATTCTGGGCTGTGGAATTTCACTAACCTACTTCTAAGCTAATGCTATGCAGGGACACTTGAGGGTTTAGAATCATTTATAACCTTAGCTTCGTTGAACCAAAAAATTAGAGTCCTTGAGGTGCACCCTGAAGGAGTAAACATAAGTTACTTATATCGGGGTGGGAAAGTGGTGGATAACCTCAACTGTGCGATGGTCGACAACTGTCCAATTCCTCGAATAGGAATTTCTTTATTGGAACAGTCGAGGCCCAAACGATTCTCACATTGGAGCGTTATGAAGTTTGCTTGACCTACACTATCCAACAAAACACGAACCTTGTGATAACTTCCCTGTCTATAAAAAGCTTCTACGAGAGCTATAGATAATAAAACTGACAATTGGCTAGAACTCGCTAAACATTAAGATCATTAAGCCTCTCCAGATGAGGTGTGGTTGCAATGGCCGATACGATTGGAACGAGGGTTTCAAATGGCGAGTGTGGTACCTCTACTTTAGGCGTGTCGATAAAACTGTTGTTACCTGACGCTTGTGCTTACCTACTCACATCATGTGAAAATGCGATAGCCAATAATGTGTTTTATTACACTGAAAACAATTAAAACGCGAAGAACAATTCTTGACTAAATGCTGAGTAGATAAACAATTCTGACACAATATATATTTTTTAACGATAATGAATCTATCAACTGGCTGTAGTTTTAAAAATTAAAAGGAAATGTTCACCTTCGCATAATACACACACCGATTCTTGTGTGCTGACAAAAGAATTAAACACGTGATGTGATTTTGTTTTAAGAGTTTTATCTTTCATGCCGTAGCTATAAATAGATTTAAAAAAATAGATTGTTGTTCTGAAAACGATAACAACTGAGAAAACGAAGGAATTTCTTCTGTATGACCCATTACCTGAAAACTCGTTCTTAGGTCATCGGTAAATTTCGAACGATATGTTATAATAAAAATTACCACTGATCCGTTGGAAGCCCTAAGGCGTCAAATGCCTGAATATTTTCCTTTAAACAGATCTAAATGATTCCCTTTTTATTACAAGACATAAAATAATATTTTCTGCGCTTTAGTACGCTTATTGTTAAAACTATCTCTTAACAACTTGTATGCAATCGGATAATTGACCGCTGACACCGGAAGATGTTTGATACAATTCAAAGCATTTCCTGATAACGATCCTAACAAGTAATGTAATTTATGAATTTCACTTAAAGAGACATTTTCATGAATGTTCCGCTTGAAAATGTTGGCGAGTTCATTGTTGGAAGCAAAAATCCCAGACCTTTAGAAAACTACCTGTACGATCTTGCTTATTGTCTTTTATAGGTGGAAAAACTATCACATCTCTACTGGATTTCGAAGAACAAGACCATAAAACTTTTATACCTAATTCCCATATCTGCTCGATCGACCTCTTCACTTTTTGATGTCTCTAGAATTATGTAAGATTCAACAAAATCGTTTCTCACCCTTTTGATAAATTTAAATCGAATTGATAAGCTATGTTTATCTGTCAAATTATTAGAGCTAACTGCATTAATTAACGAATCATGGATCACCCGAAGTCCTAGAATTGCCAATTTATTACGAACAATGGCGTTAGCTGCCTTCTTAACGTTAATAATTGATTAAATTCACTAAGCAAACTGATAAACACGATATAATATTTATGCCCACAAAGAGTGAATAATATTATTTTGATATCGGTAGGTAGAAATGTTACAACGAAAATGTTCTAACACTAAATTAATTGCTACCCAATGAAAAAATAAATTTATACCTACCTGTGATTAATGTTCGAACAAACGAAAATGCGTTACAACGAATTTTAAACGAAATTATCCTCTTCTAAAGAAAATGTGATTGATTCGAAGGCCGAAAATTACAGGAAGGGAGGAATAAAGGATGTAAGTTAAATGGGATTATCAACCAATTTCATCAGAAACAACTTAAAAACCGACAAGATATTCGGCTCGAAAGACCAAAATGTTAAACAATTTTACCCACCAGAAATTGTGGGGTTTCGCATGTAAAAAACTGTTTGTGGACTGTAAATAACGACAAACAATGATGATGGCTTTGGTTGATTATATCAAGGAATAGATTTAAGGTTTGAAATGAAATAGGATAACCAAACACTTACGAAATATGTAGTGGCCGAACTTTTTTTTTCTTCTCTCCAACAAAACGGCACTACAAAAACAATGAATGTCA
This sequence comes from Halesus radiatus, assembly GCA_022606495.2. Lineage (NCBI taxonomy): Eukaryota > Metazoa > Arthropoda > Insecta > Trichoptera > Limnephilidae > Halesus > Halesus radiatus. The sequence continues at coordinate 2,618 of JAHDVE020007228.1, read as the reverse complement.
GTTCACTGATCACTGAGTGTTCCATTTTTCAAGAAGGTTGTATTTGGTTTGGGAATGTAAGGACTGGATAAATAGCGTTTAAGGTAGGAACCAAACACATTATCATCTCAGAACCTAACACATGCAGTAGTATTTTTTTTTATTTGAAAACTATTTTGTATGAGCCCCTAGGATAGCGACACAACCGACTGATAAAACCGTTTACCAAAATGAAACTTAATTAAACTGGGTGTTAAATTTAGCGTTACAAACAAAAAATTTCAAGCCCTGAGATGAGATCTAGCTACTCGTCTTGGCAGAGCCCGGCAAGCAATCGCACCATCTCCCTCCATAATTAACCAATCAAGCGACTTTGCGCCTAAAACAAACCAATCAGATCAAAATTAACAAGCAGCAGCAAGCGACGCGAGCGCCTCGGCAGCTCGGCGGTGTTACAAAGCACTCAACATGGTGCCTTACTAATTACAAAAGTCCATTAAACTCAGTGTGAAGATGTCCGGCCTTGGCGTCATTGCCAGCAACCCCCGCCAATCGACCAGATCACTCCATGTAAGCTGATTTTCTATCTCCCCTTAATGTGTTGATTAAGCCCTTGTTACATTTGCATAACCCGGTTAGAGATTCACCTAGATTAAGACCTTTTTACTAACTACTAGATTGTTCTTAACCTACCATGTTTGTCTGAGCTTACAATAAACCCCGAGCATGAAAGCACTTCCCTGTACTTATTTAACGTAGAATTAGAAACGCCCTCAAACCAATTATAAGATTGCGATCGATCCTCGACCCTGTACGATGAGAAGCTGATGCCCCTGTCAATCTGAGCTAGGCTAATGTCCGGAGCAGACTTCACATCTAAGAGGCCATCTCCAGGGTAAGTCCTACAGATTGTAATTGTCTCCCATAACTTCCCCTGTAACCCAACCTTCCTCCACTCCATCCCTTCCTTTACACAACACTGTCACCCAACGTGGTTTTCATTTTCCCCACCCTGGCTTTCCAACTTAGGGGCTTTCTTCCTACCTAACCTTCCTCTTTCCCATTTCCTCTCTCCCTGACATTCCCATTTACACAACAGTTCATAAACAAATAAACACGTATGTTTTGTCGTAGGTATTACTATAAGGAGAAGTGCCTAATCATAAATAACGTAAATTCACAGGACACTTACTTCTCCGGGCTATTGTTTTCATTATCTAGTAATGTCTTTAGCTATATTTTCCTAACTGAAAGAAATAACAAAATCACCCATAAAAGAAACTTACGACCATGTAATAAAATATTTTCTAAGAAATATATTTTCTCTTTAGAAATTAAACATTTCACAACCCGTTTAGTTTACAATGTTAGATCTCAGGTTTTATAGTTTAAGTTCAAGTTCAATCTTAAGAGAAACGGCTGCGCTGCCCGTTTCATACGAAACTTAATTTTGGATTTGAGGACAAAATTTCCACCGAAACTGAATGATCGTTTTTGTTTTTAAATTGTGGGCATAGTAAATATCTAGTTCAGATTAGAAGTACTTCATTTTTTTTTCTTTTAAATTATGAAATACATATACGAGTAAGCAATTAAAGAAGTCGATTTTTCATGATTTTAGGGAAATTACGTACGGCAAATTTGTGTTCCAACATAAATTAGTCGTTTTTAATTTAAATTTAAGTCCACAATATTGCTGGTTTTAACGCTTTTTAATTTTCTATTTTAAAATTCATTTTATTTTCATATTTATTATCTTTAACAATTGCTGAAGTTGTCTCTAAAATAGTATAAAATTGATTTATTCAATGGCCTATATTTCAAAATATAAAACAAAAATAATTTTTAAAAAATACTTCTAATCCGTATTAGATATTTGCTATACCTTTTATTAAAAAAAAAATCGGTTTGGGTGAGAATTTTAGCCACAAATCCAAAATTCAGTTTTGTATGAAACAGGCCGCGCAGCCGTTCCTCTTAAAGTTATCGTAATGTGTAAGTCATGTGAAGGATATCACAGTTTTATGGCGAAAAGGTGCACAAAAATCTCATAAAAATAAATACAAACATGTAATGAATTTATGAAGGCATGTGGTCATCCTGCGGGAAGAAGACACAACCGTACGGGTGCCTTATTAAACGTGCTGCAAGTAAGTGATAAATTAAGCAATTTCCGACGTTATGCCGACACTAAACTTGGTAACGCCATCAACGTGAGAAAAACTTAAGTAAATACATTGTTTTTTTTTTGTTTTTTTTAATTTTACAAGAGAAAAAAATACAATTAAAAAATTCCCGATAAACTACTTTGTTATAGTTAGTTTAGACTAACTTTAGACTGCTCTCGACTGTCCGAAGCCAATGGGACTATGCCATTTCGGTTGGCGTATGTTGGTTGCTGAAGGGAGTGGGGGAGGGAAGGATATGAACAAGAGAAAGGTTGAAAAGTATCTTGCTCTTTTGATCTGATCACCAAACACTGCTAAAGCAATTTCAAGCAATGTTTCGACTATGAGTGGTGGTAACCAATATTTACTACTATTGAAGTTTCCGCAAATATACTACATATTATTTTTAATTACTATAATGTGAATATCGTACATTAATTCAAATAAATATAATTGATTTGTGCACGCCGG
>JAHDVE020007227.1:0-18447 GCA_022606495.2 Halesus radiatus | reverse complement strand
TAGATTCAGTTCGGCAGTCAAATCAGTTAAACACCTAAGATCTACAACCCACTAGTTGTTGGAAAGTTCGTGTATTGCTTTTCCTTTCATCTCCATGAATTTACAAATTTCTTTCCTCAAATAAAAAAATCGTTGAAGTAGTGCTCCTCAATTTAGCCATCTCACTTCACAGTAATACATCACGTCACCATATTCAGCTTTCACATTTTCCAAAAACTTTTAGAACTGGGGGTTTACTAAGCCCATTTTTTTTAATAAAATTAATAGCAGATACAATGGTATCCATTATTTCTTTCTACGATAAAACCTTGCAACATAATGCTTCTTGATTGTCAATACACTAAAATATAAATGGGACTTTATATCTAGACTGTCGCAGTTTGCTGTTGACTCTTCCGACAACTCTTTTATTATGACCGCTCATGTTTTTTCCGCCGTCCGTGGTGATGCTGGTTAATTTATCCCAGCTCAAGCCGCATGAAACCAGAGCTTGGTCTAAGTGGTGAAATAAATCCTCTCCCTTTGTAGTTCCTTTGGGACTGCACATTTTTAATAACTCCTCATAAACAGAAAAGTTTTCGTCAATTCCTTGTACAAATATAAGGAGTTGTGCCGTATCCGACACGTCCGTACTTTCGTCCATTGCAAGAGAGAAGTACGTAAAAGACTGCGCTTTATCCTTAAGTTGTTCACGCAAACTAGCACCCAAGTCTTCGGTGCGTCGGGTGCAAGTTCTAGCAGAGAGACTAACGTTTTCAAACATTTTTTTCTGTTCTGGGCTTGCTTCCTCCGCGATAGCTAAGACACACTCTTTTACAAGTTTACGATCGGTAAATAGGCAACCATGCTTTGCTGTTATCTCTGCTACTTTGTAGCTGGCACGAACAGCTGATTCACTTTTGTCTGTCATAACTGTAAAGGTGTTCTGCTGATTTTTGAGTGTCGATTTCAAGTTAATAATTTTGCTTTTTCGAGATTCCCCTTCAAGACACCCAAATTTAGTTTTGTGGTCAATATCATAATGTCGCTTCGGATTATATTCCTTCACTACGGAAATACCCTTTTGACAGATTAAACACAATGGTTTTTCTTTAAATTCGATAAAAAACAAAAAAAATTGTCCATGCTTCATGAAAAATCTGTATTTCATCAATGATCTTCCCTTTTTTAGAAGCCATCTTGGGTGTATAAACCTGCAACAATATAGAAATAAAATATGTAAATATCTATTTGTTTTTACGGATAGCGTCATAGTTTCATCCTAAATAAAATCCTAAAATAAATCCTCCGTCAATGAGCATACCTAAGAATATTTTTATTCAAAACACACAAAATCGTTAAATTTATGTTAACTATACCTATAGTACACCTTGAGTGACACGAGTAAACAAATACTATTGTTTTTTTAGGCAAGCGCAACAGTGAATCTACTTACTTGCAAGCTATTGAGATCAAAAACTAACAGATACTGTAATATTACATTGTTATAGTCATTACTTGTAATGTCAGGAATAATATTATTATCATGAAATAGGGAGGTACTTACCTAGAATGCCAAGAGGCAGCACAAAAACAACAACGCAGGTATTAATCAATGAATAAAACTTGCTGAGAATCTAAATTCTGACATGGGTATGTAGTTAGCGCAGCCTCAGCAAACAACTGGCCTTACTGGCGATCGACAACGGAATGAGGCCAAGTGCGGGTGGTGTCCTAGCCGTCCTAGCCGTCCTTCCCATCCTTCCCTTTCCCTCCGCTCCCCCTTCGCTATCCCTTCGCTCCCTTTCTCACTCCCTTTCACTCTGCTGTGTATGATATCGTCCGTCACATGCGTTGCGGCGAGAATCTTGCAGGCTGCCTCAAGACGCCTGACGGGCCGCATGTGCCGACCCATGTTATAAGACATGCTTGTATTTCAGAAACTTCACTTTCTTCTGCGGCCATTGCTGAGACCACGGACATCACTTCGCTACCGTCTCCAACCGGCCGGACGCAATATTGCGAATACTACAACTCTTCTTCCTGTTCCAACAACTCGAGCAGCTGCTATGACCGTGAGGAGTGTGAGATTGTCGAGACGGAGAAGCGAAACCACTGCTTCGTTCTCTGGACCAAAAACAAGACCACCGGCCACACCGTCATCAGTCTCAAAGGCTGCTTCCTTGATAGCAAGGAATGCTATGATAAACCGGAGTGCGTCGAGGAATCCACTCGCCCCAAGGACATGCTGTTCTGCTGCTGCGATGGCAACATGTGCAATCAGAACTTCACTTGGAGTCCACTACCCACAGAAGCCACCATCACTAAAGTCGACACGAAACCCGTCGAAGATGTGGGACTATTCTTATCGCTGATCATCACAACAGTTGTGATGCTAGTTTTGATTTCTGTGATTGGGTTGTACTTCTATTTCCGACATAAGAAGATGAATCTCTTCAATGAGCTTCCGACTGCGGAGCCTTCGTGTCCTCCATCTCCCGAGGGTATGGAAGATGGGAGACACTTGCCTATAGTCCTGCGTGAGGTCAGGGCTCGCGGAAGGTTCGGAGCCGTCTGGAGGGCGCATCTGAACCAGGAGGAGGTTGCTGTAAAGATATTCCCCGTGCAAGACAAACAGTCCTGGCTCTCGGAACAGGAGATTTTCAAGCTGCCCCGTATGGTCCATACAGATGTGCTGCGCTTCATTGGAGTTGAGAAACGAGGAGACAATCTGCAGGCTGAATACTGGCTCATTACAGCCTACCATGAGAAGGTAAACAAAACTTACACTATACAATAAAACTAATCCTTATAACCCTAGCCAAACTGTTGGATTGTCTTGGATATGCTGAAAACCGGTACATACCATTCATCAACTTGGCATTTAAATTTTTACTTGCACCTTCTTACTTATCAACTAACTCTCACACCGTTTCAGAGAGGATAGACTGCCACACGACTCTGTCTTGGCAAACATTTAATTATTACAAATACCATGAAAACGGTGAACGAACCCTTTTGTCAAATGTTTCTAAGAAAGACTCGTTCTTGAATTTTACAGCTCGGCTGTGGAATGATCTGTGTTTCCCACCTCTTACAACCAGGGTCTCTTCAAGACCCTAGTTCAGTCCTTCCTTTCCTCAAAAATATCCTCAACATTAATAATAATAAGTTTTGTAGACCCATTCTCGTGTGACAAATGTCAACTGTGTACAAATGTTGTGCGCGCGTTTGGCGTGTTTCCCGACTATGCACCGGTGTCGAAGGGATCAATGACGCTAGTTCCTCAGGGCATCTTCCATTTAAATACCGGTAGAACAAGGACAGCATTCCCACCTCACTTGCAATCCGTTTGTTAAGATAGGTGAATTTATCAGACCGCCCGTTTCTGCAGAGTCAAGGGTTTTTTCAGATACTTTGGGGCTCCCGACCAGAGGTGACTACCAAATTCTACAGTGGGGGCCACTTAAGATTTGTGTAGAATCAGCAGTCAGCAATACTATTAAAATATCTGCGGGCTCTGTACAATACGCCCAGCTTCTGAGAGGCTAAATTTACTCTGGCTTCGATGGAGCCCCCATACCTGAGCTCATCACTTAACACGTTCATTGCTGACACCGCGCGTCACGCGTTGACAGTAATTTGACCGGCATGCGCGCAACGCGCCTCGCGTGTTGCGCCGTCTGTTCCATTTCCGATCTAAAACAGACGCAGCCATGTGGTTTTGAGTCGTTTCCAGCCTCAGCGCTAGGCACTGTCACTGTTGTATTTTCCATCGGTAAGAAAACAGTAAATTATGATGTCTATACAATATTATGCTCATGTAAAGTCTCCTTTAGTTCACTCGACCTTTCAGTCAAATGTTCTCAGCATGGCATTAACCCAATAAGCGCCCGAACAAAACACTCTATCTACTACCATACGCCAAGCTATTTCGGTAAATCGAATCCAAAGTTGAAATTTTTTTGAGAGTGAGGTTTAAAAAAAATCAGTCGCTACACCATCAGCTGTTTATTGTCTTTTGAAATGTGGACCCGGCTCCAAAAGTTTTTTTTAACCCTTTAGTTGGTGAAAAAAAAAAAAATTAAAAAAAAAAATTGCTGGTAGTTACCACGAGTTTTCGGACACCATGTATAATGTAGTTTTGTGGAAATTGAACTTCACTAGAAATATTACCTCTTTTATATTTTAAATAGATTTATATTATCTAAACCTCCATTGATCTTCCATTTGATGATCATCAAATGTGATGAGAGTATGAAACACCCCAACCTCAATACAACTTTCCTATCAAATCTTATTCTTTTACTTTTACTTACTTTGAACTTTTTTTTAAAGGAATACAAATATTCCCCTTGAAAAACTCCTACTATCGTCATACTAAGTGGAAATGTAATGATGGATGATTTAGTTAGCAGAGCAATTGAACCCACAATGCCCGTGCGGTAATCCGACGCATTTGTCAACTCGGCCACTAACCAGTATTTTGAAATTTTAATGTTTTGACTATTCCAGGGTTCCCTCTGCGACTACCTGAAAGCCAACACGGTCACATGGGCGGAGGCGTTCCGCATCTCGCACACGATGGCACGCGGCCTGACGCACCTGCACGACGAGGTGGCGGGCACGGCACAGGTGGGTGGCGGGCGGCCGGTGCGCCGCGAGCGCAAGCCCGCCATCGCCCACCGCGACTTCAAAAGCAAGAACGTGCTGCTCAAGAGCGACATGTCGGCGTGCATCGCCGATTTCGGTTTAGCGCTCGTGTTCCAGCCGGGGAAGCCTTGCGGAGATACGCATGGACAGGTTTGTTTTTTAAATTAATTTATTAACGTTTATTAATTCACTCCTCGCTGAACTGGAAAATCGTCAGCCGGTGATATTATGGTCCTATAGATGGAAGCCAACATTTCGCCTGTAGAACTTTATGATAGAATTTTGATAAACAATTATTATCTAATAATAATTTCATTGTAAGCATGTTAATTAAAGTGGCAAAGTTTAATTTAATAAAATCAATTATTATAATATTTTCATTTATAGGTATAGTGCAAAAGTTTCGCATTAAAAGTTCCAAAAATAAATGGTTCATCTGAAAAATAATACCGGGTGTTTCAAGTGACAGCAAAGTCACCCGGACCAAGTAACCGGTCATATTATCTCTTTGCCAAACAATCTCACAAAAAAGGGACTTTAACCATTAAACCGCTACATTAACAGATAAGCAGGAATTAATATGTATTACTTTGCTCATGTGTGGTTGTAAATTTAAATTATGGAACTTAATATTATTATCGGGATTGGTCAAAATTTACCTTGTTATATCCACCGGTCGATCGCAATCGACCACTTTGGAACCCTTGACTTATGTGTTTTTTAGCTTCTTTAGAAATATACAATGCGCAGTGTTGACGTAGACATGTCTGTACGGATTCCTGGGAGTCCATATGGATTTGCAGGGTGTCATGACAGGGAGAAAAGAAATGGAGGTCCACGAATCGTAGTCCATTTAGACTGCACGCATAGTAACACGGCGCAGTAAGGTTCGCTCAATGAGTTTACTGTTCGCTTACAGCTAATTGTGTCTGCGCAGGCATGTTCATGTGCGAGTGTTCATACCAGCAGCAATGCGACACTTGTACAAATGTTGTGGAGGGGGAGGGGTTGGGGGTGCACGGAAAATAAAAAGAACGGCAAAGGGGTCCACGGGGACAAAAAGTTTGGGAACCTATGACGTAGACCATAGTTGTATAAATTGTGTAGACCGAGCACACTCAAGTCTCAAACTCGATTCTCATTCTCGAAACGGAGAAATTGAGATGATTGATTTGAAATGGACTGTCGCTGGGGTTCCAGTTACCGGAGACTGATACATGGAACATATTCTTTTTACAATTACTTTTGGATACGGTTACTGGTGGCGGGAAGGTTTATCAGAATGCTAATATGATTCGATTTTGATACTAGGTACAAACCACAAATACTGCCAACTGGAACTGCAGTGACAGCCTATTTCAGATATCAACCATCTCTAATTCTTTGTCAATCTCGAGGATCGAGATCGAGACAACCTGTCATGAGCCTATACAAAATTAGATACATTTATAATATCTATGGTCTACACACCAGTAGCAAGCAGGTTTCGCGCAAGCTTGCGGCATCCAGTACGACAGGCATTACAGATCTTTGGTCGTCGCTTACCACGCTGATCACAGGTGCTGAGCTGACAGCTGATCGATCGAATCATTTTTTATCATAATGACTCGATCAATCGTAGGTGGTTTGTGATCGGATCAAAGCGATTGAATCAATCGTGATCGACCCAGGACCAAAGCAACCATCTCCCTCCTCATAAATGACTCATTAATAATTCAAAATCTACTCAGGTATATATATATGTATATATATATCAGAATAAGCAGATGGCGCACTTACGAATTCGCATTTGAACATGCGCATATCCCACAAGCGTGACGTGATATTTTAGACTAATGCCGATATAGTGATGTTTTTTTATTTACATTTATAGGTGATGGTGGTGTATCTTGTGTCTATCAACGCAGTGTCCTAACAGCCGTAATAAGATACCGTTTTGCATGGAGTTTTATGTTTTTATAATAATAATGATTTATTCCAGAAGGCATGCAGGGGTAGTACAATATAAACATCTCAAGGGGTCTTTTACCCATGGATTAGATTCCGTATTGCACATCATAATCTGTTCTTTCTATCTGATGTGATACGTCGTGCTCGAGTGCTCTATTTTCACGATAAATTACATAGTTAAAAATCAAAAATCTGTTCCACGTGTGGGTGTGGGTATTGAAAAACTTGAACTAATGTGGTAAAAAGGTTAAATTTATAATGATGTTGACTTGCATTAAAGTGATTTCAAAATAATGATTCTATTAAACTATTTCCTTGAAGGTTGGAACCCGCCGCTACATGGCCCCTGAAGTGCTGGAAGGAGCTATCAACTTCACCCGCGATGCCTTCCTGAGAATAGACATGTACGCTTGCGGACTCGTACTGTGGGAAATCGCCTCCAGGTAAATTTATCAAACACTTCTGTTCCCAAGACCATAATATTATGTTCACAAAATTCCTTCCACATTGAGAGCTGCCTAATGGAAAAAGAGTATAGTGTAACAGTATCAGTCGACCGATTTCCATATAATTTTTTTAATTTTTCTGTGTAATGTAATTTCCTCCGAATACCAATGCATTTCTCTCATCGCCGATGTAACATCTTCATACCAGTCGAAAAATATTAACAGCTTTTCCTGTAAAAATAAGCCTCTACAGCAGCCTTCGTGTCATCTTCATCACTAAATCTTCTTCCTCACAAGTTTTTCTTCAAATTTGAAAATAAATAAAAATCGAATGGGGTCAAATCTAGGCTGTAGGAAGGTTGAACAATTTCTTCCATCCCTGTCTCCCTGAAAGCATGGTTTACACTTGCGCCGTGTGCATGGGTGCATCACACCGCACCTCAACTTCCCTTTTCTCTTCTGCTTGATGTTTTCCCTCAGCTGAGAAATAAGATCCTCATCACTGAATAATCAAGCCCCCAATGAGCATTCATTGTAATTTTTAACCCCCGATTAGTGTTCATTGTGTTTTATTGTATTATTTAACCCCCGATGAGTGTTCATTGTTTAATTTAACCCCCGATGAGCATTCATTGTGTTTTATTGTGTTATTTAACCCTGATGAGCATTCATTGTGTTTTATTGTGTAATTTAACCCCTGTTGAGCATTCATTGTGTTTTATTGTGTTATTTAACCCTGATGAGCATTCATTGTGTTTTATTGTGTAATTTAACCCCTGATGAGCATTCATTGTGTTTTATTGTGTTATTTAACCCTGATGAGCATTCATTGTGTTTTATTGTGTAATTTAACCCCTGATGAGCATTCATTGTGTTTTATTGAGTCACTTCACCCCTGATTGTAATTATTTTCACAATAGGTGTACCGCATGGGGCAATGTGGGTGAATACATGCTGCCCTTGGAAGAGGAGGTGGGGGCACATCCCTCCCTGGAGGAGATGCAAGACGCCGTTGTCCAGAAGAAACTTCGCCCCAATATCCCCGAGTCATGGAAGGAGCACAATGTGAGTGCCATTACTATTTATTATATGTTTAAAATAATGGCATAGCACTGAAAACTCCATTGTAACATCCCCTTTTTTATGATTCATGCATGTAACAGAAAGAAAAGTTGCAATGGAGCTCTCAATGGCAGGACCATATCAGAATTCTGGGATACACCTACCATACTCTAATATAATGTTCCAGTGAATTGTCCTATGACTAGCTTAGTTAGTACCTGTTAAATATTAAAGGAATATAAATATGTATGAACATGTATTAATTAACAATTTTTAATAAAATGTGATTTAATACACTTTGTGGTATAGAAAATTTTTGTAGATAAAAGAGTGATTATTTGTTTCATTTTTGCTATTTCTGAAGACCCTTCGCTCTGAATATGACCTTTAAATGGCTAAAAGAGATTGTTGTAAACCACACTGGGTGCATTAAATTCTTCAGAAAACCTGGAGTTTTATACACCATTTATTTGCTACCGTAATTGATTATAAACAGAAAACATGTTTTAATTTTGAAAAAAAAAAATCTTTTTCAAGCAGGCCCTGTCTGTGCTCTGTGACACCATGGAGGAGTGTTGGGATCATGATGCTGAGGCCCGCCTGTCCGCCTCCTGCGTCATGGAGAGAATCCGCAGCCTGGGTCAGATGGGGCGCCGCGCCCCCCACCATCAGCCCCTGCTCATAGAAAACGCTCGCCCCCTGAGGGACGACTAGCCCCACGCCCCCCCTCAGCCCTGGGCCTACCCCGGCGCCAGTGACAGTTTTCCCTAAAAAAATTAAATTTAGGGATAAATATTTCCCACACTGACAACACTGGAAAAATTTGAATCTTAAATAATAAAATAGTGTTGTCAGATTGGGAATATATTGATAATAATAATAAAGAACCTAATTATGAAAGAAATGTTTAAAGACTACTGCTTCAAGTGAGAAGTTTATCTAATACAGTTTATTTAATGCTCGTTGAATTAACTAGGACGGATTGCGAGTTTAGTTTTGATGTTTGATGTCTGGGATAATAGCTAAAACAGCATTTACGACTAGTGTAATCTTGAAGTACAAATGTATTGAGTGCCCAATAGCATACAGCTGTGTTAAAATAAAATGTTCATTTTGTCCTTGTTCTGACAGAACATTACAAAAAAGTTCTGCCAGAACAGAAACGATTTGTTTGTAAAGATCTTACACAATAATGTTGTTTGCTGGTGATAATAAAATATTTGGATTTTAGGATTATTTCCGAATATTTTTCATTCTGTATTATTTTTTAAAGATCCTCAACATATTTTATTTTTAAATTGAAGAATTAATTTTATAATTATTTATCCAAAAAAAGTTATGAAGTGTAGTTTTAATCTATTTTTTTTGGATATAATAATTGTACTATAATAAATTATGTTGTGCCATAGAATGAGAAGATTGTGAGAATACTAATATTTCACATAATTTTATAAGCACATATTATACGGACTGTAACACTGTTAAATATATTAATGATTATTTTACACTGGAGGGATTTATTTGACTGTAGAGGTAGAGGTTGTTTGTGTTTTTACTTATTCATCTGACTTTCAAGTATTTATAACTCGATAATATTTCATTTTCGGTCACAGAATGCAATTGTTTCCTAATTTTTTTATTTATGAGTTAATAACGACAGTAAAATAATTTTTTGATATAAAAAAAAAAATGACAAAGTAAATACCTGTGACACAATTCACAATTCGAATGCCTGTAACGCACACTACCGTGCCATACCGGGATGTCACGCTTATTGGCCGACCGGCGAGATTTTCCTAAAATGTCAACATTTTGACAGCTTATATCTTCCGCACTAATCGGTATTTTATGAAAATTCTAAAAGTTCTGACTTCGGCATACTCTAATTAATATGATAAATTTGTAAATAACATGAATTTTCATTGTAGGAGTCAACCTCATTATTGAAGCATATTTCTTATTCATATTAGCATATTTCCATTCTTTAGATTTTTTATCGTCACCTTACTTATATTAAGACCTCGTAAATCCGTTAGGAGAAATTTTTTGGAGAAAAAACGTCTTGAAAAAAACTTTTTTGAAAGAAAAAAATTCAAAAGAATAAAAAATTGCATTTTCGTCTTTCCAAAATAATTTTTTTTTGGTAGTGTTTTTATCTTACTGCAATATTTTTCTCAAACATGCTTTATGTAGGCTAGGTCGTTTCAACCTCCATCACATTTTATTGAAGATTAACACTATCTATGTATTATGATTTTTTGACATTTGAATGGTCTCTGTTTATTGCCGATTTTCAGCCCATTTCAGCGTTTGATCAAATTTTGACAGCCGTCAAGCATAACTGTTATGCTTGACGGCTGTCAAAACTTTATTAAATGTTGAAACGGGCCTAGAATCACTGTTATTGGGGAACATTTACATTTAAAAAAAAGTAGAGGTCGCAATCGTCAAATGTGACAGGTTGCGACAACCCGACCTTAACAGTAATGTGACGTAATATTTGATAAGTGTTACACCCTGTATAGCCTAGTAGATTATTAGTAGATTAATATTGTAAATAGTGATATATTTTATAACAATACACAATGATAATAATTTTAGTAGCCGGACTAATTACTGACTATATTAATTTGAGCTCCATAAGACTAAGATGATTCCGTCATTTAGAATATTAAAGATATTTTCTGTAAAAAAACATTTATTTTTGTTTATTTTATTGTTACATTTACATACATTATTTCGCCTCGGCAATCCAAATCCAATGGGCATCATCATCATCAGCTCTTATACGTATATCCAGTGCTGGATGAAGGTCTTCCGAAGATTCTTCCATCCTTGATCATTCTCCACCACGCATTTATATTAAATTTAGAAACTTAAAATTACTTTTTTGTTTTTACATTGTATAACAGCTGTTTCGCCTTATGTGAGCTTATTTCACAATTTTCTCCTTTGATTCAAAGGGTTTTTGTATTTTTGCAATATGTACTTCACTTTTGAAATATATTTTATAATGGAGATGTTTCATATAAGGCCTAAGGCCGGCCTTTCTATAAAGAAATATGATATTGTCTATCAAATTTTTATTTTATTAAATAATTGGGATTTTTAATACTTAAACTGCTTATACATCCTCCAATTACACCTTTCATCTAGATTCTATACTCTGTTCACCAAGAACAAATCATTTAAAAAAAATGTATTAATGGCCAGTGCGCCGAAAGGTTTGACCATCCGGTCGTCCTTTCCTAAAGTTGATTGACCTTAAGAAAGGATGACTGGATGGCTGAATCTTTCGACGCGGTGGCTTCAGCTAGTATCAGTCGAACCAGCTGTGTGGAAGGCCCATTAGAAAGAGACGCTTAGATGGTTTGGAAATGCGGAGCGGATGGACGGAGAAACTGCCTGGAGAATACATAACACTTGGACAAGAAGAAATCAAGTACACCCAAGACGTGCCACAATCAAGATCAATGAATCAGATCCTTGAGCCGGGTCATCTCAAAAGTTAGAAAAATAGAAGAGTATGTATGCATGTTAGCAGTGGCGTGCACACAGCTTTTGATCAGGATAGGCAGTAGGAAAAACAGCAAATTAATTGGTATCAAAAAAACTTTTTTGCTAAGAATGGCTGAGCTGCTGGCTTTAGCTGATGTTGGTTGTATATATTGTAAATATCCAAATAACTGCTTCATTTATGCATTACTGGATATATAAAATTTCTCAATTGAATGAAAGAAAGTCAACATAATATGATAATTATTTTGTTAGTAAAGTTGTACTAATTAATAGAGGTTCCAACAGATGGCACCGATTGCTATATTTGTGATTTGTACCGAAAGGCATAGTCTTTTTCGATACTAATACAAACGAGCCTTCCCCTTTTTGTGCAGAATACAGTCGACATTTAAATATGACGTGTGTGTCATTTTGCAGACTTCCTACTTTTGAGATGTTACAACAGGTCGGTCGTTGATGCGCGCGGCACTGCGAATCGTAGCTGTTTTCGCCTGCATATTTTTGAAAGTGTAGATTGATTACTTGCAATAATTTTATAAATTTGGATTTTTTAATGTGAGTGTTAGGGTAGGCAGGCTTATGTACCTATATGGAATGCACACCTCTGCATGCTAGTCTCATAAAGAAAATACCCACACACAGACAAATTATTTTAATAATTCAATACACATGGATAAGGTGTATATTCTCTCAAAACTGCAAGTACCTTTTGTCCACTTCTTACACTTGTTTTTTTAAATGAGTTTTCATGGTGAACCTAGTATAATACATATTTCTAATAATTTTTGCATCCAAATTCAGCTTCATAAAAAAAATAACACATGGACAATGCCTCTATTTTAAAAAAATCTCGTTTCTATACCTCTCATATATGTATATTAATTTACTGTATTATTTATGGATAATCCAACACTGTACGTTAAATACTTCG
Source organism: Halesus radiatus (assembly GCA_022606495.2). Lineage (NCBI taxonomy): Eukaryota > Metazoa > Arthropoda > Insecta > Trichoptera > Limnephilidae > Halesus > Halesus radiatus. The sequence goes on along the minus strand of JAHDVE020007227.1, from coordinate 5,907 downwards.
TACAACAACAAATAATTATAAAAAAATTATATTTTAACAAATTAATTTCCATGCTCGAATTATTAGTTGAATCTTTTGCTATGGGACTTATTAGATTCTCATATTTAATTGACTAATGGGTTCGAAGAATCATTAAATTAATATTATTGAATTGAATTATAATTTGTGTGACTTGATTATTTACAGTGGCGCGTTCTAATGAATTAATTTGTGACTTAGATTTTTGTTATATAAGAACTAGTTTAGATTAAGTTACATCTGTTGGCAACCTCTTCTAATCCCGTTCCTCACATAAACTGTGCCAACAATTTTTGTAGAAAAAATAAACTACCAATAAAAAAATCTCTATTAAATTGATTGTTGCAAAATAAAGTCTATATGTATAAGGATCCCCAAAACCAATATATTTTTCACTATGAAACAACCGTATTATTATTAATTAGTAAGGAAAATTAGTATCCCGTTTTAAAATAATGAACATTTAAGGGGAAGCTCTTACATGGATTTATGCACAAAGATTTTTTGCTTATTTATCTGCTAACATTGTACAGTAAAACCCCCGTATAATGTTCCCTCTTAAGAAGCTTTGTTACTTCGGTCCCTTAAAACGGAAGAAAATGAAAGGACTTATTAATTGTTTTTATGTTTAATTTGTAGAACTACATTTAATTTTAAAATTTAAAGTAAATCAAATTTAATATTGTTATGTATTTAGTTCTGCAAAAAAGACTTCATTCAGAACCTGCTTATAAGGTTTTTTTTTTCTTACCGTTCTCTTGAAAAAACCTTATTAGAGAGTTTCACAATATGCCAAAACGCAATTAAAGAGAAACGTCGAACACGAGAAACGTCTCATTGCCGCGACAAGTGTGTGAGGACTAAGACAGTCACACACATTTCCATACGTCTCACTTGGCCGCCACAGCCTGACTGCCTAGTGCGTGGCTACTCTAAATGTTTCCTTTTTTAACACTTCATTCATACGGAGTCTAAAATATTCGGTGATAAGTTTTTTTTCTGGAAAACATTTTTTTTTTTAATTTCATTAAATATTAGTAAGAAAACTTATTGTTTTAAAAAAGTTTTCTACCTTACTTAAAATGCTTGTAGTTTTTTTTTTTTTTTAGATAAAACAGCAAACGATTTTGTTTTCTAAATCTGTTTAAGAACTTCAGCCTTAAATGTTGACCGAGAGTGCAAATTTCTGTTCTGCAAATAATACTGGTACACGTACAAACAAACAAATAAATAGATTGTTTATAATGTACATAAGACTATATTATATGTCTGCGTAATGTTAATAGTCGGAAGATAAAATATAATGAATAGAACTTTGACCTAAGAAGCTAACAATAATAATAAATTATTGTATGTTATGAATGTCGTTGTGTACAGTGTCTTTAATTTATTTTCATGAGGACTTGTTTTGATTCTTTTTGTTGTGGCGCCGTTTCTTTGTAGCGGCAACCATTACCATCTCACTGCAGCGCGAGGGATTCCATCAATCACCCATCCGAAATCAACTTTTCTTTTTTCTCAGTCGCGACAATTGCTGTCTTCCGATTCTACATTTTCCCTCAATCTTTCCTTTCTTTGTAAGTTGAGGGTGATGGGATTTTTCATTTCTGAGGGCGGCTTAAGATTTGCAGTTTGTTTTACTGTTTTTGTGAGAAAGGTTTTTTCTGTTGTTTTGCATTCGAAGTCATGTGGTTTCTGTTCATAATAATTTTTCGAAACATTAATGAAAAGCTTCGAATACATTATTATAGTTGCAATTGATTTTAAATGCAAAATTATTTATTTTCTTGATGCGGATGGCTCATGCATTAATTAGCCGTGGGCTGTTTAGACGGAGCTGATGACTATTAAAAAGTGTAATGAAATCTGACTATGGTTCCAAATTATTTATTGAATGCTTGCAAATGTAATAATGAACAGTCTTTCTGGATGTAATAGTCTAATTATATCATTGATACATCACACGCAGTGGCTAAAATAACTATCTGAAAGTTGAAACAATAGTATATGAGAAATTATAAAGGCACATAATTTTTTTATTTACACATACATATCTGCATTCTTAAAATTATAATTACGTAATGTTTTGGGTTTTATTATCTCGATGGAAATTAAATTTCAAATCTGTGAGTTAAAAACATGCTTAGCATTTGATAATTGATTGGTGCGAAATATCTATATTGTGTGAGATGAAGAAATATTAAAATGTTATTAACCATCCGGTATGCCTCTGAATCGTCTGCCAAATTGAACAGCCACCATATTGTGAGCCTGAAAGAATTAGGGAGGGGAAGAATATGGTTATACATCTGTGGGGCCTGATTCTGGTTCTTTTTAAGGATAAGGCATTGTCCTTATCCTCAGTGTTAAAGACATTTTGCTTAACTGTGATTCTGATCACACGTCGGTGACAATACATTTTTAAAGGCATTTATGGTTTAATTATCACACCATTATTAATAATTATAGAAGCATCACACATACTTAAAACGTGTACTTTATTATTGCTTACTTTACACCTGTAGTTTATTATAATTTTTGGAATTTATCATTTTTATCTGACATTTCAGGCTTTTGGCATAGGTACTTTACAAAGATTGCAATTTCGTCAATTGTTCCTGTAACCTTTCCTACACATCAAAAATATGTATGACTTCTGTCACATTTATGTCACTTCTGTCACTCTTTCAACTATAGAAGCATTTGCGGCACACGAGTGAGCCCCCCGCTTGCAGGGCATGTATGGTGCGGTGCAGGGATGCGCTTCCCGCATCTAAAAGGTTAATAGCATTATGCGACAATTGACCCATAATATTGTTACGATAATATTGTGTTTTTCTTTTGTTAAAACTACGCAAATATCGATATTTTTAAAGAATGTCATTCGCTGAAGAACAGCTGTCATCCAAGAGAACCGGAACCGCAGTTAAGCAAAAAGTCTTTAATCCTAAGGATAAGGATAATGTCTTATCCTTGAAAAGAACCTGCATCAGGCCTCTGGTCACTAAACACAGCTAAAGCCATTTCAAGCAATGTTTTATTTCTGAATAGTGGTTTCTCAAAAGGAGAATTCTCATTCTGAGACTATCTACCTCTTTGCCATCTTCTTGGTGGAACATTCCTGTTAATAATGGGCAGAGCACCTTTATTTTTATTATCAAGTCCCATTTTTGGTTTGACTGATGCCATTTCAACAGCCAAGGTATGAGGAAAACGAGGTGATGGAGTTATATTAGGAAGATGAGGCGTACAATTATTTAGGTGAATTCTCTTATTCATACTACATATCCAATAATTAATATTTGATCTGTAACTGTATTTAACCACCTATCAAAGTGTGTGTATACAGGGTGGGCAAAAAGTTCCATTCCGATTTATAACTGTAATAACTTTTAAAAACAAAACAAAAATAATTACAAATTAAAGTCTTAATTCATAAAAAAAAAAAAAATCGTTAGGTGTTGAAAATGACATCGGTTAAGTATCCACCATTATAATTCATGTACGCATTGGCTCTTTTCATTGCATTTTCTCTAACTTTTTGGCATTTTTGCCAAATTTGGCCACTCTAGCACGAACAGTGGGAATTTCATAAAATTGCCGGTATGCACGTTGAGTGGCAATTACTGACCTTTAATAATGTCACCATTTTCAATTGCTCTGCAATGGTGTATTGGTCCATATTGTAATCACTTTAGTTTGTCTGAAATAAAATTAAATATTGTTCACAAAAATTATTAATTTTTTCACTGTGAAAGGGACTTCTTTCCCACCCCGTATTATATTATATTCAGTGGCGTGCAGTTCATAAAGGCTGAAAAGTCGTGCCTACCCTAAGAAAACGAATGACAAGAAGAAATTTTAAAAAGGTGACAACTTTCTGACCAAAATATTCGTAAGGAAGTTGTACGCTCATTTATTCAGTTGGCCACAACAACCAGCGGAAAATGATACTAAAATGACAATTTTCAAATACTCAAAGCACAAGTAATTCATACCTGAACATGAAAAAGTACGTACAGACTACCTTTGATCGTAGAGCAATGTACGCCAATGATTATATTATACCACAGATAGTAGATAAGATACTCCAATTGGAGATGCCATAGTCTCACTGGCTCTGGAGTTGGAATCCTTGTGCCGTATTCACATTTTAAAGTTTCATACTTAAGCCGACAATATCCTGTCTTTTATCATAAAAGATCTGAATTTTTTTTAAATGTTTATACATGAAAAAATAACCCTTAACTTATACAAATATTATGTTTACCTTATTATGTTTTGGATTAGAGAGCCAGGCACTATAGTAATAGAACCCATTTATTTGTCCCCTGACAAGTGTATAAAATATTATGTATGTATATCAATAATAATTAATCTGTGAACAGTTAGCTTATGTCTACACAAGTATGTCCAAAATAAGACTGAAATTTATTTAAGTGTCATCAATATTTTGCTCTTGCTTACCTATTGCACCGGTTTACACTTGCGTAGGTCAGTTTTATTTCTTTTTTAGCATTTGAAAATATCAAAGCCAATAAGCTAAAAGACTACCTATTCTTTATCGGTAAATATACCCACAGTTAAATGACAATTATAACATTATGAAATATATACAGCGAAACCCTTTTATAAGGTTTTTCAATGGACTGTAAATAAATAAAAAAAAACTCCTTATTTGGGCTCCAAATTAGATCTTTCTTGTACATATTTATATTTCTAAAAAACAATACTCCTTATAAATGTGAAACTTTTTAAGCGAGAAAACTTCTTAAGCATGAAAACTTATTGAGTGGCTTACTACAACACCATCTGAAACATTTGACTTAAAATATAACATTAGTTTCTTACACATAAATTTAAAGCTCGGTAACCAGAAGTTTAATTTTTCACACTTATAAAAGTCAGTTTTTTCATTTACTTGAAAACTGAAAATTAAGAATGGCACAATTTAGAATCCACGTACCTACATATAAGGTTTTCAATATAATTTTTTTTAACCAGTCCCTTGAAAATCCTTAATAGAGGATTTCACTGTATCTCACGTTTAATTTTTCTTGAAGAGGTCAGTAATTTTTATAGATTCTGTTCAATATCATAACACCCAGACAAATAGCGCCCAAACATGAAATGAACTGCGCAGGACTCAAAATCTAATGTGTAGATCATGAAGCTACAGAGGCCGCCAATATTCAATTCTGTTCTAGTTTAAACCCGCCTGTTATAGGGGTGCAATAGGGTGTCCACCCCATGCTTGTAAATTATTCAGTATCCGCTTCAGAATCAAGTGTGTTCCACCAACTTACAACTAGGTATCGATTTACATCGAATTTTTTATTGAATCACATTAGTTTGTATTTGCCACACTATTGATGTATAGCATTTTAGCCATTAGTGTTGGGTACTTCTCTCCTGTATAAAGCATCACAATATTCTTGTGTGAATAAAACATTCATGATACATTATCCGTGTGTGTATAAAAGGTTCATAATACATTATCCATGTGTGTATAAAACCACGTCTCCTGCGAACGTTTTTTCGAAACATTACACCAAAAACAAAAACATTTGTTTTCGTACACATTCCGTCTCCCGCTAAAATATTTTGTTTTGGTTAAACAAAAAACATTTTGTGTAGACGGCAAGATGAGTTGTAGAATAATCTTTTCTATGTACTACATATTTTTATAGGTTGGAATAAAACGTCATTGTTTTGTTAATTGTTTGAATAAAAAAAAAAAACAATATACAATGAATGTAAAATTAATAAGAATATTTTGTGTAATATAGTCCATCAATGTGTTTATCACAATGTGTCCTTTAAAAAGTTCTTAATACGAGGGCTGAATGCTATTAGAAATAACAGACAAAATAAGAGGATGCATGACAG
>JAHDVE020007225.1:0-21343 GCA_022606495.2 Halesus radiatus | reverse complement strand
GAAGTTTTATCGTCTGAAAAGGAATTTTCTTCGCATTCGGGCATTTGGTATTATACGTAGCACACAATACATGTTTCAACCTTTCCGTTTCAAGTAATGAACATTTCAAAATTAGTCACATTTTTAACCCTTACCACTCCATTATTTTTTAAATATTTGTTGTCAGCCAACTCTAATTTAAATAATGTCAAAATATTAATTTATTGATAGGCAGTTACAAAAAGGTTATTTTATACTAAAACAAAAACGGAAAACGGTCAAAATCTTATTAAAACGTGAATTTAAATGTTTTTTTATCGAATAATCATAAGAAACGACGTCACGCGTCAAGTTTTGCGCGCGAAAATACACCGCGCGGGCACGTCTTATCTTGTCGGCCGCCAGCCAACAACTGAGTTGTAGCGTACAAATAGTGATGTCGGCTGGCACCCGAAAAAGGAGTGGTAAGGGTTAATACAGTGAATTTATTTAGAAGGCTTGATATACACTTGTCTCGAAATTATAATTTGAAAGCACTTAATTTTGTGTTATAAAAATGATGACTTTATAGAAATGGATTTGAAAATTTCTTACATTATCATCGGTTCAAAATTGAAATTCATTAGTTGTAGGGCACATTTGAACTCTCGATTTGTATTGCCAATCATGTATTGCGAAAGAAAACTAACAACGTCGATTAGGCTTACAGACCAGCAAAGTGCTAATAATAATGATTTCATAAATAAGAACCCTCTTTCCATGTCTACAGTAGTCCGAAATAAATTTTAGTTTTTACCTTGAACCCTGGTGAGTCCGCCCACAACGTTGAGTTTCGATTTATCGTCATCTATTATTACATTCCACACTTGACACCGATCATATTTTTTCACTGTTCCCCGTTCGTCTTCATACTGATCCTCCGTCGAGATTTGCTTTGTGTAATTGGTTTGCTGGTTGTATGATGGCTGCCTCTGGAATTGGGTATTTGTTTGAGGATACGATTGAGTGTTTTGGTTATTTATCGGTTGATACCCTTGCCCATGGCTTTGTCCCAGGGTAGTTGACGGTTGATAGTCTTGATTGTTTATCGCTTGAGGCGTTGGCCTCTTTGCTGTGAGGGGGTTATATGGATCGGCCTGTGGCTTTGGCGGTTGATACGCTTGACCGTTTTGAGTATTTGTCGATGGATACGCTTGTCCATTTTGAATATTTGGTGGTGAATGCGTTGGCCTCTTTGCTGTGAGGGGGTTTTGTTGGTTATAAGGATCGACATGCGGCTTTGGCGGTTGATACGCTTGACCGTTTTGCGTATTTATCGGTTGATACGCTTGTCCGCTTTGAGTATTTGTCGGTTGATACGCTTGACCATTTTGAGTATTTATCGGTTGATACGCTTGACCGTTTTGAGTATTTGTCGGTTGATACGCTTGACCGTTTTGAGTATTTGCCGGTGGATGCGTTGGCCTCTTTGCTGTGAGAGAGTTCTGGGGGTAATAAGGATCGGCCTGTGGATTTGTGGGTTGATACCCTTGTTCATTATTCTGCGTTTGGGTATTTGACGATTGATACACTTCCTGATTCTTCGTTAGGACATCTTCTACCTGGTAACCCGTCTCTCCCTGGTCCTGAGTATTTGTCTGCTGGTTTGTTGGGTACCCCGCTTGGGATGTTGTCGAAGTAGAGCGTGCCTCTGAAAAAATAAAAATTATGTTGAAAAATGCTGACACAAATTACAAATACTGATGATATTTTCGGATTTTTAACTTACGCAGTTTACAAAAGTGGGATTTTACCAGGGTAGTAGATCAGAGTGACCAATAGTTTCAGAGTAGTAGATACTTTCAGTATCGCCCTGGCGAAAGACCACCATTCATAATTGAAACGTTGCTTGAAATGGATTTAACCGTGTTTGCTGACCAGATCTGAATAGCCAGGTACTCCCCCACCTTCGTCTCCCCATCTCATTCCCCTTCTCCATACCTTTAGTCTCACAGCATACCCAATTGGGGATGCCATAGTCTCACTGGCTCCAGACGGTTGGGAGCAGCTGGGACTCTTGTGTGGTATCACATAAAAGGGTGTTTTTTAATGCAAAGATGCAGTTATTATTGCTATTCATAGTTCACCCTAGTGTTGGGCATAATTGAATAATTTGAATAACCAGTTATTTTATTAATTAATCAATATGAGTTCCTCCAAATGTTATTGAAGGGGAAGATCTCTGGAAGAAGAGCACCAGGAAGACATGATAGAAAAAGGAAGAATGACATCAAGGATTGTAGCATGTACCAGGGGTGTTAGTTGAAGTTTGCCGGTTTTACTCATAGATGTCGCTAGAGATATGTATAGATTTCTATGATTTGGCATCTATGTCATATTTTTCTATGGACATTAACCTTCAAAAATACACAAGTTACATTCTGCCAAAATAATAGTCTCATAGTTGGTTACCTCAGTGAATATGTCGAGTTTCGTTCCAAGTAAATCGCATTTGTGGCATTCGTTGCTTTTCTTATTTCATCAAAAGAAAAAAGCAGTTGAAGCTCATCGGTTGCTGGTAGAAACTTATGGTGAACATGCTCCAGTGATTAGAACATGTGAGACATGGTTTGGGAAATATTATCGCACCCGCCGTACTCTCCAGACCTTGCCCCGTCCGACTATCACCTTTTCGCATCGAACGGACACTCACTCGCAGAGCAGCACTTCGCCAATTTTGAAAAAGTCGAAAAATGGCTCGTCGAATGGTTTGCCTCGAAAGAGAATTTTTTTTTTAGAATGGTATCCATGATTTGCCTCAAAGATGGCAAAATGTATAGAATACGATGGTCAATACTTTGAATAAAAAAAATTGAGATTCCCTTGAGAATTAACCGTTTTCTTTATTGAAAAAACCGGCAAACTTCAACTAACACCCCTGGTAATGCTAATGGAAGGCTGAATTTCGCTATATGTAAAAAGAGAGATTTCAGATTGCTGGTCGTCCAACACCTGCATGATATTTATCAGACCTATAAGATTACCATAATGTCCTTGAAAGCGATCACGTTAACAACTGACTTGCCATGAATATCAAGTTAGATACCTATGTGACTTCCATGAACGGATGGATTACAGACTTTCTCAGAGCCATTATTCGATTAAAAAAGACAGCACGAGGAAAAGGAAAACAATGTGTGCGTGAATCATTCAAATCGACCTCAATGCAAATTTCACGAACGGATCACGACCTGAAACGCCGTAGCTAACTTAGTTTCTACTGCGGCAGTTGATTGGCTTCTCGGAAACATCGCTTTCATTGAAAAATACCGCACGGATAATTTAGCCAGTATTTTTTTGACGCAGGCTATCTTCGCGCATTGTATATAATGTGAACATAAACGAATGTATCATTCTTTTGGTTAATAATAATGATAATGTTTTATTTACGACACGATTCTGCGTATGTAAAGTACGAAGGGTTTTCCGAAAAATAATTTAATCATTTTGTATTAATTATTTCCTGATTGGCATCCTGTATTATTTCAAGCAAGCTGATCATTTGCATAAAAGTAACGCGTAAAAATAAATGTCACTGGCAGAATTTTAAAAGTCACGTTAGGTATTAATAATACATTATGATTTTTTTAAATGCAGTTTAATATCTGGTATTTCTTGGAATTAGTAGACAATCAATTTACAAAGCAATTGAGCCACTGTCAGCTGCTTTCCAAGGATTAATCGGCATATAAGAATTTCACTATAGAGGGTGCACGTTTGTGGGTGCTTTCGGATATAATTAAAGCGGTAAAAGAAAGCAAGCTTGCTCTAATTAAAAAAATGATAAATAAGTAATTATGGTATCAGCATGCCAACTCTCTCATGTCATGCCAGAGATGTCGGGCAGTAGCCTTTGTGGGTGAGAGATATTCTGAATTTCCATCAGATTAAGGTGTACCACAGGGCTCTGTGTTGTGCCCTATTTTATTTATATTGTACATCAGTGATTTTCAAACATTTATTCCTTCACTCGGACTGCGTTGTTTCAGCTATGCTTTCGATAACTTTATTTCTAAGTCGTGTGATCATTAATGTGACTTTTCATTTTTGTACATTTAGACTGCAAGAGTGGCAATCCAACACGCACACTAAAATAATAGTATTACTAAGATATTGTATCGAGTATTCACTAAAATAACAACTTTACTAATATACTGTATCGAGTATTGATAAATCACCCCTCTTTTGCATGCCTACATTTACTTCGAGTCACAGAAGGAGTTCATTTTAAATTGATATAATGGCGTATAAGGCACTGTAGGAGCCATGGTCTTCTTACCCAGAGGTAAATTATGTTTCGGTCGGCCTAAGCGAGGAACGGCTACGCTGCCTGTTTTATACATAACTTAATTTTGGATTTGAGGCCAAAATACCCATCCAAACCGAATGATATATATATTTTTAATTAAAGGTTTAGTAAATATCTAGTAAGTATGAGAAGTATTTTATTTATTTTTGTTTTGGATTATGAAAACCATGAAAAAAAAATCATACTTTTAGAAGCAAACTTATTATAAAATTATTTGCGGGTTTATCTTATTTTAAAAAAAAATTATCATATTTGCTATGTAAATATGATTACGTAAATAAAATATACATATATATATAAAAAAACAAAACATTTAAAAAAAGGTTTTTTCGGGTCTTTATTTTAAATTATGTACGGCAAATTTGTGTTCCAACGTAAATTGGTCGTTTTTAATTTAATTTAAAGTCCACCATAATGCTTATTTTAATATTAAAATATTTTCAAAGCAGACGGGGTAAAACTTTTTTTTTTAGATCACCGTTAGCCCCCAAATAATTGTTAAAGGTGCCTCTAAAATCGCGCATCAATTCCTTCAATTTCATAATGTAAAACAAAAATAAATAAATTACTTCTAATCCGCAGGTGAGTATTTTGACCTCAAATCCAAAATTAAGTTATGTATGAAACAGGGCGCGCAGCCGTTTCTCCCAACAGGCTGGTTGGTTGAGCTCAACACAGGGGACGGAGCATTCAACGTATCGGGTCCACATTCTTGAAATGAATTGCCGTGCGGTTTGTTTGCAACTGGTATTGCAGAGTAAGAAACAGCTACAACACGTTTGTTTGCAGACGTACAATAACAGCTACAATATAAAGCGCCCCCGGGATAAATTATTTACCAACCGGTGCTGAATAAAACTGTCCAATAATAGTAGTAATGATATAAGCAGGTATTATAGCTTTCAACGAAAAACATACATGGATTTGTGTAAAGACGCACAAGAAACACGTTTAAATATTTTATAAACAACAACAGTGATAAAACAATCCTTCGGAGAATAACTCAGATTATGTTGGGTTTTCCCGCACTTAATATTATTACATCAATGCAGCGTTTATGAATATTATTTGTTTTTATCATATCTAGCCAGATTCAAGATCACTCGGATTTGCAACGTGGTTTTTACTATGGGTAAAGCTCTATGTCCGTTACGTACTGTAGGGTATTTTCACTGTTTTTTTTTTATTATCAGAAAATGACTAGGTAAAAATTACAATTACGTTTACGTTTACGAATACATTTTCTAAACCGATTTAAAATGTGCCGTTTTTGATTTGCCGTCAAAACAACATGTTCCTTTTTGTTCTTGAATATGGCGTTGTTGACGTCACGCCGATCAACGTCAGTGACAGCCGTCTTACCAGCCAGAAGTGTTATCTACGCCATAATGACGTTTTAGCCAGTTTGACGGCTTCCGTGGTCGAGGGGAAAGGCTCTCGACTACGAATCCGAAGGTCGCGGGTTCAAACCCCGGCGTGCGCAAGTAAAATTTTATTTAATTAATTTGTGTTGTTTCACAATTAATTAAATAAAAAATAATATATAGTACATTTGCGCACGTTCCAGAGTGGAAGATACTCTCAGTATCGCCCTGGTGAAAGACCACCATTCAGAATTGAAACGTTGCTTGAAATGGCTTTTAGCACGGTTTGGTGACTAGATCTGAATAGCCAGGTATTTCCCCACCTCCCTCTTACCCTTCTCCTTCCCCTCCCCAATACCTTCAGCTTCACAACATTCCCCTATTGGGAATGCCATAGTCTCACTGGCTCCAGACGGTTGGGAGCAGTTGGGACTCTTGTGCGGTATTCATATAAAAAAAATAACCATTTCGGAATATGCGGTCTTAGATCGTTTTAAAAATCAATTCACGAAAATCTTAAAATTACACAATTTTAGTGCGATCAGAATCAGAAATATAAACCTTAATTCTTCCACACATTTTTAATGGTATTCATAATTTCTGAAAATATCATATTATTCGCTTCAACACTGAAATCTGTAATGAATACAGGATTGGATGCCTTTGAAATAAGGACCCTTAGGAGAATACCAGTAAACTAGTGAAATATTACATATATGGATGTAGATGCTGTTTTTTTACATAACACAATTATCTGATAAACATTCACAATTGGTAAGTAAAAATACAGTAAAAACAGCGAAACGCATATTTTTACAGATATTGTTAACTTTTATAAACTTTAATGTCATGCTAATATAGAATAAGTATTTACGAGTGTTTTGGCAAAACATAAGTACATTAGGCCAACTGTAAATACGAGTATGCTAAAAGGTTCAACAAAACTCGTCCCTTCATTCTGGAGAATGACTCCCACGGTATTTACTGTGTTTTTTCTTACCACGGTAGAATACTACTGTATGGAACACACCACTAAAAATGAAGTATTACTTTCAACGCAGTTTTAAAGGGAATTCCCCAACAATCAAAACGAGGAAAATCTGCCTATCATAGTCACATCATCAAACTGCCAAATTCCAGTTAAATTGATAATACTGTCTCCCCCAACGTATAGCGAAAGCAAATATTAAGGGAAATCACGGAGTCGGCATTTGCCACGGGTAAGAAACTTAATGTGTTTCAGAAGAACGTCATTCTGAAATTCTAGGTTAGGGGATGATACCCCAATAAGAAGACGGTGCCTGCACCCACTAGAGAACACAGCTGAAAGAATAGAGTGTCCACAAAATGTATAGGCATGTATTTTTATTATTACTAATCGTAGGTGTGGTACTCCTGTATTAACGGAATTTTACAATAACCAAACTTAAAGAGTAGGTAGCTTGCATGTTGTTTATCCGACCGCACAAATGTAGTTCACGAGCTCAATCAACTTTCGAGTGTAGTCAAACTTCATTCAAAGATGTTTCTTAAAATGACTCACTTAGAACTCTTCTCCTTCTTCACGTTTCGCTCCTATCATCGACGAATTATTTGTATATCGATGACGCCTATCCTATCCTAGGTTGTACAATAGTATCGGCATCTGAACCCCTGGCACTGCAGTCCGGAGTTGGAGATTCTTCAATCTTCTGCTTGCACCTAACATCCTTTCATTTCTCTTTATGTTTATTTATTTACGCCCATTGCAGGCTTTTTCATGGACATTTTCAAATAATATTGAAAAGGTACATATGTATTTTAATAGATAATATAAAAAAAACAACATAATTTGAGGCTTTTATCCGGAGTTAAATAGTTTCAAATAACCTAACTCTACTCGATGAAAAAACCGTACTATTGCATGCTTATACTGTAACATTGATGTGGCAAATATGCCAGCAACATCGAAGTATTTCTTCCCCAGATGTTGAATCCGTCACATAGGGGAATAATATTGCGGCGCTGAAGTTGAATTGTCACAATGAAATGGTAGGTACTGTCTTGTCCTACCGGGTACATGAAAAGCAATCAAATCTAGCAGTTCAGTTGTATAAAACATTGAATTAACAATCTTAAATAAACATGTTAAATCGCAAATAATTCGACGTTCGGATAATTTTTCTAAATTTAATGTATATGAAAATGAATTCATGTTGAAACTACTTTAATTATTATAACTTTAGTTGGAGCTTTTTGCTTCTATGAAACATTATTTTCATGACCTCTACATTAGTTATTCAGCCTGTTCAGGCAACTCGCAAAGTTATTTCCTGCACATCTGTCGCTTGGAGATTCAACATGGAAGTTTTTTTTAATAGTTTCTTCAAACATGATCCGCATAAAACCTTCAACGTTGGCTTCTGCCACGTAACTGATTCGTAGATAGACTACCTCATTAGAGAGCATCGATAAAGTTAACCGAGAAGAACCAAACCCAATAAAACACATCAGACCGCGGCTATGGTTCAGAGTGTTTGGCTCTCCTTAGAACAGCGGAAGTGTATTAGATATTTTTGAGAAGAATCTTTAAAACTGTACATAAAAATTAATTTATAAAAAATAAAAAAAAGAGTACAATAAGTCTGCCTGGCAGACGACGTGCAATAATAATAAGAGTTAATTTTTATAGCACAGTTTTGTGAAGGTTCACCTCAAGTGCGCTTTACACTAACTAACCTAACCTAATATAATTGTAAAATAACAGATATACTACATAGTTATAATATATATATGCAAATTAAAACTATGACATAAAATACTCATGAGCAGCAGACCAGATTCACTTAAATAGTCATTTAGAATAAATAAATAATCAAATGTAAAGTACAAATATTAGCAAGAAAATCTACACAAATTATTACATGCATGCAATTTAAAACCACAATTTAAAAGTAGCAGACTCACTTAGATGAACATTTTAATCATTATACTATAGCAATTTAGAAGCTGAGGTGTAAATAATCAAATTTAAAGTAGGTACAAATAACAACGGAGCAAGAGAAAATTATATGACATTATATACATGGTATTTCACTGGGTACTAAGGGAATTAAATAACTAGGGGAGAAAACCGCAACTAAATAAGCTATGGAGAATTAAAAGAAAAAAAATGGCCTGAAATTCTATTTCTACGTACATGAAGTTATGTTTTATATTGGATATTGAACAACCACAAGCTGTGCTAATTATTTTAAAAACCGATAACAATATTTATAAAACTGGGCCGGTCCGCTGAGGAAGTCATGTAAGACAAGGATGGAAGATAGCCGATTACCAGAAAGGCTTCTCTGTGATAGCCCTGCAGGACGAAGGAGTTCTGGGAGGCATACGAGTACACTTGGAAGTGTGGAGACAAACACTGCATCTCTAATCACAAGGCACTGGAGAAAGATAGCAGGAGACCGGCAGGAATAAAATCATTTCTCACAGGCGACCAGGTTTCTTAAAAGAATTTAGCTAATGATAATGACATATTTTTTTTTATTAATTTCTATATAATTTTGACATTTTAATGTAAGGTAAAATATATTTCTATATTGTAGCATTTTTTTCATAGTCCTCCTCACTAGAAGATCCTGTGCTGATGCGAACTAGATTTTGAATAAAGGGGTTTAAGCGACTTCTATATTTCAACTTAAAGGTTTGAGTAGGGTATTTTCAGTAATTTCTATGACGTTGTTTAAAGAATACTAGTCAGTTCTTCGTCTGTTAATTCCTTAAGGCAAGTTTGGCCGGACTTAATGCAATTATTGATTTAATTACTTCGTATGATACGAAGTGAGAGTTTGTTGTATAATTTTACTTTTTTTTTATAACTTATTATAGTTTGTAAACCTCATTGTAATATTTAATCATCGAATTTCATGCTACTTAAATCTTTTTATTTTCTGTTGTTTTTCGTATTCGTGTTTAATTTGATATGTGTTAATATTATCTTCTTCAATGATTAAGTATAATTTTACCGCTAAAAATTCTTAGCTTCTTTGTCCAAAAGTAGTATTACACTTAGCTTGTCTATATCTGATTTAACATTTATTTTCAAAATTGTTAATGGTTTTATAGACAGCCCTGATATCGTCAGTTTAATTACATTTAATATTCCAACTAGAACTATCCGATCTAAAATTTTATTTAATTGTAACAATAATCTCAGAACTGAGTCATTCAAATATTCACTGGTACCTCGACTTCACACAGTAGGTAATACATATTCAGATATAGTAGACATTTTCAACTACTCTGAATACAAGTACAAACAAACGATTATTGCATACATCCTGTATAATTATTAATATATGTGTCTAGAGTATAGGTAACAGCGAATGTAAGGTATGTTTTGATTTTTCGCCTCTGAACTTATTACTTAGAATTGTACATACACTATGTTTTCCTGTATTTGTTCGATATATTATCTTTGAACCTATTGTGATGTGCTTTGGACCCGTCTTACTAATAACTAACTTTATATGTAAAAGCCCATATAGGACGTATATTATTAAATAAATATATAGATTGTAAAAAATATCCCTGCGGCGCGCTGTACCTATGTTTTATATGGAATGTGTGGGACTGGACTAACCGGAATACGAAACGTTCCCATAAGTAGCTGAAAAAATGTTTACATTCTTGATTTACCTAATTGTTTGATGGTCGAATATATTGTTATAAAGAAGCAAAAATAAAATATTAACAGATTCGTGTGACAGTTTTTTGTGCAGCCAGGTGCTATATTATTTTTCTCGATTTACATACCGCTCATGTTTTGTACCTATACAAACTGGTTTGTAAGGAAAAATGGAAATTCCCATTTTTTATACGCAAATATCGCTAAGACCTACTTATTTCAAAGATCAATAGATTGAGCGTCGTTAAGCAGGACGAAGCTATGCACTACGAGTAAAAGCACTTTTGTGGAAAGTGTTTTTTGACCATTTACTCGCTTTCTGAATTGTCATTTGGCTTGTTGATCTCTATATACAAAAATGAATATTTGTCTGCGCGTCCTCGATTTTCTCGAAAATCACTCGACCGGTTTCGCTGAAAATGGCACAGTTTATTCATATTAGTGCCGGGAAGGTTTAGAGCGTAGTTTGAATGAAATCCAATATGTAAAACTGTTGCTATAACGTTTTAAAATTAGTATGAAAAACACTGAACCCGCCATGTTGTATTGAGGTTAGCCACAGATTACATATTCAAAAGAAGAAGGTTTGTTTGATTAGAATATTTTCAAAATGGAAAACACAAGTTAACCTACTTATGGACTTAGCTATTATGATATATTTTGAAAAAATACATGTTTGGAATGAAATAAAATTTCATAATGAATGTTTCCTTGTTTAGAGGACAATTTTTTTTTTGCGCCAACCGCGTTCAGTCCTCCGTTAATGGAGTTTCCTGCATTCACCCTTCTTTCAATATCCCTATCAATACTTCCATCTCTCGTAAACATACTTCCCAAATACACAAACTCATCGACCTGCTCCAAGTATTCACCATTCACATCTATATTGCACACTGTTTTCGTACTCTCTCTTTCAAACAGCATGACTTTAGACTTACATTCACCATTAGATCATTCTAATAATACTCCAAAACAAAACAAAAAACTTAAAAATTTAAATTATGGAGATTATAAGAAACTGTCATATCGTTTTCTTATATAGTTATATTATTTTGGAGTTACAGTTCCTGCCTAATTAATTTGTAATATAGAAAAAAACATTATCAAGTTGTCTTTTTTGTTAAGTTTTATTTTTTCACTTTGTTGTATGATTTCATTCTGCAGAATGACACATAAATTTTTAGTGCTGGGAATTTTAAATTTACGAGTATGTGTGCGGTTTTAAATCTTCTGAAGTGAAAAATAGATTCTATCCACTACTTACATACGAGTTAATTCGTAAAAAAATACAAGGAAAAAGAGGATTAAAATCTCGTTTCTTCAATAATGGGCAAGATACATTTGATTTTATTTTTATTATTTTGAAGTAAAAAAACTTATTTCTATGAACTTTATTTTATTTTTGGTTTTTGTTAATTTAGATACATACAACAATGTTGCATTCCCATGAGTTATAAAATCAACTTATTTGGGGACTGTTAATTTTTGCTACGTAACATTTAGTTTAACTGAGTTTTTACGGCAAATAT
Organism: Halesus radiatus; assembly: GCA_022606495.2. Taxonomy (NCBI): domain Eukaryota; kingdom Metazoa; phylum Arthropoda; class Insecta; order Trichoptera; family Limnephilidae; genus Halesus; species Halesus radiatus. The sequence continues at coordinate 9,457 of JAHDVE020007225.1, read as the reverse complement.
GTAAATGAAAATATACAAGCTCGAAACATACAGATACAATAGAAATACATAACAATGTTTTACTAGAGAGAAATATACATACATCAGATATTTGCAAAGGTTGGGGACGGCTACCAGAACAGAATTGGTATCTACGAGTATGATTCCAAATAGCGTTTTTAAAAACAAGATCTCATCGGAGATTTGTCCGGAACGCACATATTTCACACACTCCATTCCTCAGGCAACTTGTTATAGCTGGTGTAAGCAATGTATTCCAATGATTTCAGTTCGTATTTTATAAAGTGTATTTTTGATATGTGTAGTTTGTAGTGTTGTCGTGTATTATGTTGGTGAACTTCGTGAATATAGTTAAGTTTTATATTTGTGTGAGTATGGCATTGAATCATATTTAAAAGAGTGTGTGTTATCTCATGGCTAGGAATAATCTTAAACGGTAATACTAGTGCGTGCCGGTAAATATCTTTAAGGCGATGCAATGGGAAGTAATGCAAAATCGTGTGTTTTCGGTTTGAGAATTTGTTGGCCTAGAAATATCATAGATGATTTAATTAAATAGTGCAAGTAGATCACACCTGGGCCTTTCATTTAACCGGGTATTTTTTTGGTATGTATTTTTATAAGCTTAGAATAAAATAAAGTATGAGACAATAAAATAATGTTTAAAGCGCAAAATCTCCTACTTATGAACTCCTTTTCCCATATTTTCGTATTTTTCATTGTGGTAAATTAAGTTTTTTAGAATATGACCGTAAAGCATTTTAATAATTAGGTCTGAGCTTTACGGAATAGAATAAAACACACATTTTGGTGATGTTTTTTTTTTTGCGTAAATCGAAACGTGCGGCCGATGTACAACGGGATTTTCAACCTTGTCGCCACCTGCATAAGGAGCGCGTGATTTCGTTAAAATTTTATCCGGTGGATCGCCTTAACGGGTGTATCCCATGGTAAGCCAAATATTTTACGCAGAGCCCTATTTTGAATTATCTGCACCTCAGATCATTTTATTGGCAGCGAAACCCCAGACACTTTTGAACACGTGTTTTCAAAATTGCTACGAAACCGAACGATGATTTTTTGAGTCAGGTTTTTACGGTATTAGAATGTGTAATATTAAAAAAAAGAATCTGCTACGGGTATAGTTCATTCTGTTACCAAAATCAACAGTAACGTAAAATAATAGGCATAACGATTATTTTCGCATATCCTTTGACAAAGAATCTTTTCCATGGATAGATTAACTTAAAGCTTGTTAAGTCTCAGCAATACCCTCCGAGCGGAAACTAAACATTGTTTGAAAAGGAGTTATGTTAATACGGAAGAGAGAGGGAGCGCGCTGATATAAATGACGCTTAGGGTGTAAGCGATCGTTTAAAAAATATTTAATAAAACACGGCATTTTTAGAATAGAGCCAAAATCTCAAGACACTTAGGCAGCATTTAATTAAAGAAACGCTGTATATTTTTCATATTCATAACATATTAAATAACAGAACTACACGTGTTATTTATATTTTCGAAGCATATTACATACAAAATTTCTCCCAAAATCACATATATGAGTATACATTAAGTGCATAAAAACATTAAGTTTTCAAGGGTACTTTGTAATATGTACGTACGTAAAAATTCTGAATGCGAACGCTTAAATAATTTACAATTTTTTTTTTGTATTCGGATGAAATAATATATATTTTTTTAAATATGTAGGTTTTTATTTCTTCAAATGATGTAAAATAACTTTGTCGAGTCGTAATTATTAAATTAATAATAATTTATTTTTTAAAAAACACTGAATTTCATATGTAAATATCTCCATGTTTCAGGAGCAAACCTCCCCTCTTCAGGATAAACAATTTACTTACTAAAAATAATGACAAGCATAGACAAATAAGAAGATGATAGATCAAATTAAAAACACAAACAAAAATTAAAAATAACTGATGAATGCAGGTAAGTAATTAATTAAAAATGTAAAAATAATAAAAAAATAAAAAAATCGTTATAAAATACTAAATAAATAAAAATCATTAGAATTATTATTAAAATTTATTTTAACAATATTATAAATGTACTTATTAATGTGAAAATTAATAATATTTAATTGACTATTAACACTTTTTCTAATTTCTAAATTTTAATATTTATCTAATTGTAAACCAGTTGTATAATTTGTAGTTGTATACTTTTAAAGATTTATTTATCTCAAAAGAATGATTTGTTTCCAAAACATGAATTCCAAAAAACAAATCAGAATAATTATTATTACTTAAACACCTTAGGTGCTCCTTAACTCTAGTATTAAAATTTCTCAAAGTCTTTCAAGAATTTTTAATACTAGAGTAGGTTTCTTTCAAGTAGGTTTTTATTTATATTGTATTCACAAGATTTTTTTTGTAGCCCATAAATAATCTAATGAAACCAACCGAATAATAATTTTGCGGTTTTATTATTTTATTACGTAATTAAGATTATAGCTAAAAAGGCTATAACGTTGCATTTCAAAAATCACTAGGTACGTATGTTCCCCATTCGTTTTTAGTCGTGGTTTTTCCAACGTATGTATTTTAATTACGTGTAATTATTTTAAGCCAATGCTAGTGGCATAGCTGCACCGCGGTCCGTTGCCTTGGAAATTATATAATATTTAATTTTAATTTAATGCAAAACCACCATACGATAATAAAAAGACAATAGAAGTTACGAAACATTTCAGAAGTTCAAGGTGTATTATTAACGTTCCCGTGAATACAATACGATAAAATTCTGGGTCAAGGAACGTTCGTCATTGGTTTTTTCAGTGGAACCAATAACAAGTAGTGAATTTACGTTTCTTTGGCATAATACGTACCACAAATTGATGCACACATATAAAATGTATCGGGAGCATCTCCTGTCCCGATCCTATCTTCCTCTTCCTCTCCTCCCTTCCTTCTTATTTTGTTTTTTGTGATAAAACATATTTACTTAACCACTTTTAGCATAAGAAACTTTTTGGCTGGCCTTTTGTAAAACTTCCTTTTATATAAATCTGTATTGAAAGCTGTTTGTTTCTTACAAATAAATCATTGAGATGTTTCAAAACGTATTTCTTTTATTATGCAAAGCATTCGGACCGCTGAGCAAATGATACATAGAGATGCCCTAACACGTTAGGGGAAGAAACGTAAATAAGGGGGCGAAAGTAAAACAGCATATAAGTAAAAAGGTTCGGCTTGTTTACAAAACCGAATATTTTGTTAGAGTATTTAGTGTGACTCTTTTATAAATGTTTTATAATTTGGTAACCTCAGTTGAAGTCACGCCAAACAAACGTGGGCGGCAGTGAACTAGGCTGGTGCCAACATAGGGGTCACGTGACCTTTGCAGGCCTCCAGCTGTCGAAATGGTACTTAGGGCAGGTCTATTAATTCTGTAGTCAGTGATTCGGACAATCGGTGTTATCTCATAATATATACAAATAAACTCGATTTTTAGAGAATAATTGATTTTCAAAAATATTTCTAAATTGATTTGGACATTTTTTTAAATAACACATGCTGGAATTAAATATATTGCGAGGATACTAAATGTATGTATACACTAAAGCGTTCACGTGGGTCGGACTGTCGAATGAACGTGTACTGTTGTACCACACCTCTTTTCTATGTATAAACATTAATTTTTGTCTGTGTGTCCCCGATTTTCTCTAAAATCACTCGGTTTCGCTGAAAATAGCACAGTTTGTTCTTATCAGTGCCGGGAAGGTTTAGAGAGTAGTTTGAATGAAATTCAATATGTAAAACTGCTGCTATAACGTTTCAAAATTAGTATGAAAAACATTGAACCTGCCATGTTGTATTGAGGCTAGCCCGTAGATATATCACTCAGGTTAGCCACAGATTACATAGTAAAAAAGGTTTGTTTGGTTAGAATATTTTCAAATCGGAAAACACAAGTAGGTACCTACTTAAGAACTGTATTATTTAGATATATTTAAAAAAAAAATGTTTATAATGAAATAAAAATTTGAAATGAATATTTATTTATAAATGAATTAAATAATATACTTTGTATTCACCACTTTATTAATATACAGATATCTACATGTTTCGAATGCGATGCTTTCTTAATCAAGGGTATATATACTCGTATATATATATATATAGGAGTATATATTTGTATTCTATACTCCTTATGAAGAAAGCATCGCTTTCGAAACATGTAGATATCTGTATATTAATAAAGTCGTGAATACTAAGTATTATTTAATTAATTTATTAATAATGACGCTACAAAGTGAATACCAATCGTTTGAAGAAATTATAAAAGAAAATTTCTTTGTTTATAGATGGTAATCAATTATGGCACCCAAACGACAATCAAGAATTCACAACTTCATAACTTTATTTAAAAAAATAAATAATAATACATATCCGCTATAATATATAAATCAATAAATCTGCAAACTATAATTCAGCAATTAAACGACGGTTTTTCGAAAGTTGGGTTACAAATGTAGATATGAAATTGATTGAAATCAAAATATTGACAAACTACACTATCGTTATTGGCAAGGAGACCTCAGCGAGAGTTGATAGGTACATGTAGATCTCGAAATAGGGCAAAGAAGATCAAGGCTATGCAAGATGGGCTGCATATGTCAAATTAAAGCCAGTAATTGTAATTACATTAAGAGGAACGGCTGCGCGGCCTGTTTCATACAAAACTTAATTTTGGATTTGAGGCCAAAATACTTTCCTGAACCTAATGATCTTTTTTTTTTCATCCAAAAGTATAGTAAATATCTAGTACGGATTAGAAGTATTTTATTTATTTTTGTTTTGCATTATGAAATATAGGCCATTAAAGGAATTGATTTTTCGCGATTTTAGAGGCATCTTTAACAATTATTTGGGGGCTAACGGTGATTAAAAAAAAAAATTCCCCCATCTGCTTTGAAAATATAATGAAATTTAAAATAAAAAAATATTAAAATAAGCATTATGGTGGACTTATTAAATTAAAAACCACCAATTTACGCTTTAACACAAATTTGCCGTACATAATTTAAAATATCGACCCGAAAAAGGGTAGATTTTATAAATATTTTGTTTTTATATTTTTATTTACGTAATTTTATTTACATAGCAAATATGATAATTTAAAAAAAGATAAACCCGCAAATAATTTTCCAAGTTGCATCTAAAATTATGATTTTTTTTTATAATTCATATAATTCATAATTAAAATCAAAAATAAATAAAATTTTAAAATTTATTGATCATTTAATTTAAAAAAAAAATATATATATGTATATATTTTTTTTGACTGTATTTTGGCCTCAAATCCAAAATTAAGTTTTTTTTTATTATTATTTTTTTTTATTCTTTTCTATATAATTTTGATATTATAAGGTAAGGTGTAAATATTAAAAATACATATATATTATAGAATTTTTTCATAGTCCTCCTCACTAGGAGATCCTGTGCTGAGGCGGACCAGTTTTTGCACAAAGGGGTTTCAGCGACTTCTATATTTCAACTTCAAGGTTAGGGTAGGGTCTTTCCAGTAATTTCTATGAAGTTTTTTTGAGAATAGTAGTCAGTTCTTGTTCTGGTAATTCTTTAAACTGAGTTTTACTGGACTTAATGCAATTATTGATTGAATTACTTTTTTTGATATTAAGTGGGAGTTTGTTATGTAATTTTACAGCTAAAAATTCAGAGCTTCTTTGTCCAAAGTAGTATTGCATTTAGGTATATTTATCTTTTCTAGTTGCTTTGTTCTGGTATTATGATCATGAAGAGTCATAGCCATTTTCTCATTTTTAAGATGATTAACTAGAATATTTTTGGCAAAGTTTTTTTGGATACTTGGAACGTTGAAATGTTTAAAAAATTCCGTTGTTGGCGTCCTTATGGGGACCTTTAAAATGGTCTTTATGGTGCATTTCTGGGTTGTATTTAATGGTTTCATGTAATTTGATGCATCTGAGTCCCATCCCAAAATTCCATATTCCAAATGAGAGTGACATAAAGCATAATATACTCTATTTAGATCCTCCATTGACAAGATATTTCGAAAGTTATGTATGAAACAGGCAGCGCAGCCGTTCCTCTTAACCCAATGACAAAAAGCCTGTATATTTATGACCAGTGCACCTAGCCGTGACTCGGGATCTTTTAAAACTAAAAAAATAATTGGCGTGAGTATATAGTGCCGTATAATTATACCAGTGGGGTGCGCTTCATGAAGGATGAAAAGCTATACCTAACCTAAGAAAAACGAACCATAAGACGAAATTATAGAAAATTTTAATAGGCAACAATTTTTTTGATCAAAGTGTATTTTTTACCGACCCCCCCCCCCCGTCTCCGCCCAAATTCCATCTTATACCCTCCATTACCTTAGTGAACTGACTTAAATATAAGATTGCTATCAGCAAGTGCCGCTAGCACATAAAACACAGTTTACAATTCTGTGAAAAAAAAACCTACAGTAGCAACAGGCAGCCCGCTCACTGGGTGGAGAAGATTATCTCCACATTTATGCACCTCTAACCATATACAGAAGAGGGAGAAATGTTCCCTGACGCTGCACACAAAAATTTTAGAATACGATTTATAGAACATTTTTTATTTAAGTTTTTTAAAATTCAATAATAACTATTGTTATTAAATTTAAACAAATGTTTATTTATAAAAAGTTCTGAGAGGCAATTATTCTTATTACGCGTGATAGCTGTTTCCAGAGTGTAAGATACTCTCAGTATAGCCCTGGTGAAAGACCACCATTCAGAATTGAAACGTTGCTTGAAATGGCTTTTAGCCGTGTTTGGTGGCCAGATCTGAATAGCCAGGTATTTCCCCACCTCCCTCTTCCCCTTCTCCTTCCCCTCCCCAATTGGCAATGCCATACTCTCACTGGCTCCAGACAGTTGGGAGCAGTTGGGACTCTTGTATTCATATAAAGCTTGATGTTTAAAAAAAATGTGAAAAGATTTTTTTTCTAGCTGTAAACAAACCAAATCAGATAATAAATATTAAACATTTTGTATTTTATGTACACACGAGAATTTAATCAATTTCATATTTTATTTATATTTCTTCGTCAACGGTTAGTCATCGTTGATTAAGGTTATCTCTTCGGGTAATAATTGTAACCTTTTCAATGATTAAAACGAAGCAAATTATTTTAATGTTTTGAATGGTACTTATTGACAATTATTATTTTGAACCACAACAAGCACTTACTGAGTAACTCAAGGAAGTCGTGGTTTACACTTCTACGGAGATATAAAATGGCGGAAATGAGGTAATCAAGTATAACAATTAATAACATAACCATGTATTTGTAATCTCCACTGGTTAGCCATGATCAAAATAAATCCGCTAATAAAACGTCTTTATGCCAACGGTGGTCAAAATTTTCCCGGATATTTTCCAGAACTTACACAAAGTTTTCATAATGTTATTTTAAAATCAACTTCACACGTACAAATGTACACACTTGAATAAATAATACGGAACTCCACTCTTTTTTTATTATGAATAATGAAGTTCAAACATAAATACCCGTATATTTAGTTTTTTTTTTCTGAAGTTACTTTTCATAGTTAAAATAATTTTCAAAGTTTCGATTTTTCAAAGGCCGCCAAAATGCTACAAATCTTGAGCAGTTTTGATGTTAGAATATAAAATTTCAAAACAAGGACGAGCTTTACCGTACATAATTTTATATTCTATTCATAGTAAACCATAACTAAACACAAGTAATGACATTATGCTCCTTTTTAGAAACTTTTACTCGAAGAATAATAATAGTATTGAGCATTAAAAATATCAAAGCATCCACATTGACAATTGGTTTGCTCACGAAAACTCTAATTTCTGTTATTAATAATAGTTTTTTTTATTGAACAACAATATAGAGCTTAAAGTGACCCAAATAAAGTTTAAATTGCACCAAAGCTAAAAAAAATACATATTTAAAATACAAAACAAAATCGAAAAATAAAAATCTCCATACTAATCCAAAAACAGAATACACACGTGACGTCAGATGTTCCAATTATAATGGTACCAATATAACAAGGTGTTTTGATGAGATGATTATTTATTCATTTTTAAATAACGATTTATAAATTCTACGTATAATTATACATAATAAAAGTAATACACTCAGAATTGGCGTTTGCTGATCTGTGTGAATGCATATTTTTAAAGTCACCATATTTTTCGCTGCAGTTCCTTATTATATTAATTCCTTTGAATTTTCTAACGTTTTTGTGATGCAATAAGTCAAAATTAAATCAAACCCGTAAATTAAACATCTCCGTACAGGCAAATGATTTTAAATAATGCATGGTTAAAATTCGTTGTTCTGAATAGTTTGGACCACCCGCTCGCAGTCCCCTCATGTCCCCATAGAGTAGTCCCACGATGCAGTACACCATTACACGAGCAAGAATCCCTTTAAAATGATTCTTCTGTATTAATGGCGATAATTTTTATTTTTATTATAATTCATTCCACCCAAACACATACGTACACAAACATAAATGATAATTAAGAAATTTTGAATGTGTTAGTGATAGAGGAAGTTAAGATGAAAGCAAACCGGATAATAAACAGCGCTATAAAAATCATACGATTATTATTATTATTATTATTGTACTATACATTTTTTTTCAGAAATTTCACAACGTTTTAATTATAATTTTCATCTCTCTCACACATACACACACACACACACACACACACACACACACACACACACACACACACACACACTAAAATGAATGATTAGACAAAATCAAAACAAACCCGTGAACAAAACTGCACGCACACGAAAATAAACGTCAGCATTTGAATATCAACATTTTAAAGTATACGAGTACATCATAAATAATCCCATAAAGTAAACATTTTTTGTACTAACGATTGATAAAAATTTTCCCTATTGCATTGTCTTTCAGAAAATGTCACATTTTTTCATAATAAATAAGTTAAAATTCGTTCCACACACACACAACGATACGATATACGCACACTAACATAAATGTAAATAATTGATTTGAAATTTTGAACGCTTTCGCGATGGACACAACGAGGAGTAATAATTAAGCACAGATTATTTTTTATATGGTTATTAATATTGGATTAAGTTCCTACGTTCTCTGGCTCTGATGAGGGCGTCCTCGAAGATGATGGGGTTCTCATCCTTGGTCTGGCGACTGCGGCCGCCCCACGGCTGCGGCGGCGGCTTCTGGTACTGGAACTGGGGCTCGGCGGCCGCTATGGCCAGTAGCACTAGTAACACACATCGCGGGAGCCACATCTTGACTGGGGCCGGCCGCGGTGTGCAGTCGGTTTTATACCGCGCGTATCTCGATTCACTGAATGTTTTACAACTATTTTTTTTTTAATTGATAAACTAAAGTTTTTAAGACAAGATTTTTGTGCATAGCGCA